>CP092870.1:98260892-98287715 GCA_030710605.1 Cordylochernes scorpioides
TCTATCATTGTGGTGCACTTGCAGTAAAAGCAGTCGCTAACTACCCACCATAATTATCATGATCAGTACCGCGTATATTAGAGACAAGTAAAAAAAAATAAATTTAAAATAATATTTGCATATATTGATATGGAGATATCAAATAGTAAACTATGCGATAAGTATAATAGAGAAGTAGAATTTATAAATAGAATAGAAAAAAAAATCGCTATAGCAACCCCCCTAGCAACATATTTTAATCAGAGGAAACAGTAATTAAGAAACATAAAAATGCTATAATTATATCAATTCTACGGCTAATTAAAACTCCAGGAATGTTGTCAAGATATGACATCCTAATTGAACAAGAGGGTAATTTTGTTGTAGCACAGGTTCGATACAGGTAAGATCAATTATTTTTTCATTAGCTTCCTGGCGTAATAACACACCAAGGCGTGGTCTAATGAATAAATTTTCTGATAGGTTCACAGAATCTCTGTGTTCTAAGTGACAATCAATCTTGTATATCTGGCAGAGATCATTCGTCTGCTTGCTAATTCCTTGCTAAGCCGGACTTCTGAACATTTTAATTCTTTCTAGATACATCCTCGACTTTCGTAAAGATAGAGGCTGCCTGGCCGGCATTCATATTTATATGAAAAATAGACACTTGGAGGTTTTTATTTTCTCAACGTTTCGACAAAAATCTTTTGTCTTCGTCAGGAGAAGTAAATAAAACATTTGGCAAGGCGTTAAAAATTGTTCTCTAATTGTATATTTAACATTTCCTGGTCATGGCACATTTTAAACATCGAGGATAAATTTCTAACCAGACGATAGCTAGCTACTGTTGCGATAATTGCAGACGACGCTGAAAGTTCGCTGACTTCCGTTTAAAAAAAAAAGCCTTGGCCTCAATCAGCGTGTGAAGACCTCTGTGGGACACAAGGGAGCAATGTTCGCAGCTGGGAGGGGCAAGTGTGTTGCGGTATTTTCAACATGAAACATTTTTCAGGCAACATTAAGGCACAAATGTTTCTTTTATGTATAAATAAAACGTCTACTGTCCTTACTGCGGTGAAAAAATATTGGGAGGGCTTGAGCCAAGTTTCTCATTTTTGAGTTACTTACTTGTAATTACATGTAAAATCTTCTGCAAACCTGTAAACGTATATATGCCCTAAATATGCCTTCCATTGAAATCATTCAATACAATAATAGAGCGGTTTGGAGATTGGCGAAAACGTAGAAAGGGTTCACCAATGATAAGCTAAGCTTTTTTCTTTAATATTTCCTATTGTCTATATAAAAAGCATCTCCTCCCCCCCCCCCCCCCCCCCCCCCCCAAAAAAAGCGCTAAAATAATGAATTTTGTTTATCACCTCAGTACAAAACGTATTGGTGGTGGTGATGAATGAGCCACAACACCAGTTTTGATAAATTCAGACAAAAATCCAACAACCTGTATACTATGGTTTCGTGTTATAGCCCTCATCAGTACAGAGGCGGCTTCGATTTCAAAACATCCTACGAGAGAAGTTATGAAATAAGTCGAATTTACCATAATTTCTATTATTTATCTATAAACGTATAGTTTTGATTATTTTCAATCATAAGAAACATTAATCCCAAAAGAATTTGTTAACATTTCCGATAGCTGTAATTCTAAAAATATATATATATAAATGTATATGTAAATATGTTTTTAAAACACTTTCGATTTCGATTAAATAGAAAACGTGCTTTGATTCTCGATTCAGATATATCATTGATAATTTATTGCTAAAAAATGATACACCTATTGAATTAAATAATAAATTTGCATAAACCGCCGATATGTAAAGAGCGTCCCGATAGGTCAAAGGTCAAATAGAACAATATGGCGATCTATGAATGGTTGGTAGTGTTGCCAGGTAGAATGGTTATAAATGATGGAACATCTGCTAGAGACAGCGTTTAGAACAGATGCCCTCTCCAATCACAATTGGAACAATCTATTACTGGAAATTATTCTGACTGGCGGAATGCTCTCCCATAGAGAAAATCCTTTAAAACCTGAACACTAGCACATAATGTCAGAATGGTAGCAAGGATTGACCCACTTCCCCACAGTATTTACATATCCAAAGGTAAAAACGACGTTATCTCAATATCACTTTTTAAAACATCAAATAGCATATAGCACCGTATAAAATAGTATGTAAATCAATTGCTTATGCAAATTTTATCCAATAGTTTTCGTTGTATAGTGTCTAAAAGCCTTTACAAATCATAGCTAATTGATTCGATAAGATATCTAGCATTTAAACTAGTAGTGAGAAGTATATATAATAAAGGCCATTGTGTAAATAGGATTTTATGCAGTGATTTCTGATGCTCACCAGTATGGACTGGTGCTGAGCCCTATTACTTGCATCCTGAGTGGATTGGTGAGCTGAACCAGTTGACCAGGAAGTTCCATGCTGAGGTTGAATCTGGCCATAGATCTAGGATTGAGGTGGGAACACTGGCAACACTACCAACCATTCATAGATCGCCATGCCATTTGTTCTATTGCTGTTTGACCTTTGACCTACCGGGACGCTCTTTACATATCGGCGGTTTATGCAAATTTATTATTTAATTCAATAGGTGTATCATTTTTTACCAATAAATTATCAATCAAGCAGGATAGCTGTCTGTATTCTATGTCTCAGGTAAGCTGGACAACTGATGGTCCCAACTAGCCGTCCACTATTGTTGTAAAATAGAGGATAGTTGTGTGTGCGAGTATCAATGACCTTACAGAATTCTCACACCAAATTAGATTCCTCACCACAACTTAATGAGTGGAACTTGAGTGCTCCATTATTGGCCTGAGGGAAGGTTTATAGGGCCGTAAATCTAGGGGTAGTTTCCTTGGTCGTTTGGCTGGAAGATGACTTGGAACTACGCAGCTGTACTACAGCTTAGTTCCTCCTTTCTCAACTGAATTCTACTTTTAACTTAGTTGATTAGGTACACTTTAGATTATAGATTAGAAACATAGGTAATATGACTACATTCAAATAAATAGTATATGACGTTTCGGTAATAACTAAATAAATATGTAACTATAGGTCAATCAATATATACAGATATACGCAACTATAGGTCAATAAACAGCTATATGCAACTCTAGGTTAATACGCAACTATAGGTCGATATACAGCTATATGAAACTCTAGGCCAATATGCAACTATAGGTCAATATCCAGCTATATGCAACTATAGGTCAATATGCAGTTATATGCAACTATAGGTCAATATGCAGTTATATGCAACTCTAGGTTAATATGCAACTATAGGTCAATATGCAGCTATATTCAACTATAGGTCAATATGCAGTTATATGCAACTCGATGTTAATATGCAACTATAGGTCAATATGCAGCTATATGCAACTATAGGTCAATATGCAGCTATATGCAACTATAGGTCAATATGCAGCTATATGCAACTATAGGTCAATATACAGCTATATGAAACTCTAGGTTAATATGCAACTATAGGTCAATATGCAGTTATATGCAACTATAGGTCAATATGCAGCTATATGCAACTATAGGTCAATATACAGTTATATGCAACTATCTATATATATAATTGCCTTATTCTGTCTGAAGCTCACGGATAGAATGCGCGCCCATTGGCTGCCGGCGAACACGTGTCCTCCCTGCCCCCCTCTAGACAACCCTGTTATCAGCTGTGTGATACATACACCTGTCTATAGCGACCATTCTAGACAACCCTGTTATCAGCAGTGTGTTACATCAATCTGTCTATACAGACTACCCTGTCTATAGCGACCACTGACCACCCTGCCTATAGCGACCACTCTAGACAACCCTGTTATCAGCTGTGTGATACATCCACCTGTCCTTACAGACCACCCTGTATATAGCGGCCATTCTAGATAACCCTGTTATCAGCTGTGTGATACATACACCTGTCTATAGCGGCCACTCTAGACAACCCTGTTATCAGCTGTGTGATACATACACCTGTCTATAGCGGCCACTCTAGACAACCCTGTTATCAGCTGTGTGATACATCCACCTGTCTATACAGTCCACCCTGTCTATAGCGGTCACTTTAGGCAACCCTGTTATCATCAGTGTGTTACATTCACCTGTCTATACAGACCACCCTGTCTATAGCGGTCACTTTAGGAAACCCTGTTATCAGCAGTGTGATACATACACCTGTCTATACAGACCACCCTGTCTATAGCGGTCACTCTAGACAACCCTGTTATCAGCTGTGTGATACATACATCTGTCTATACAGACCACCCTGTCTATA
Organism: Cordylochernes scorpioides; assembly: GCA_030710605.1. Taxonomy (NCBI): domain Eukaryota; kingdom Metazoa; phylum Arthropoda; class Arachnida; order Pseudoscorpiones; family Chernetidae; genus Cordylochernes; species Cordylochernes scorpioides. The sequence goes on from CP092870.1 coordinate 98,265,195, forward strand.
GCGACCACCCAAGACAACGTTTTTAAAATATATTCGCACTCGGGTAAAACCCGGGCGTTGCCCGGGCCATTCGTCTAGTAGGTCAATATGCAGCTATATGCAACTATAGGTCAATATGCAGTTATATGCAACTATAGGTCAATATGCAGTTATATGCAACTATAGGTCAATATGCAGCTATATGCAACTATAGGTCAATATGCAGCTATATGCAACTATAGGTCAATATGCAGCTATATGTCAATATCGTAAGCGATGTATCGATGACTTGATCGATGCATCAATCAGTTGGGACAAACTCCCTCATTAGATTGTCAAACAACTGGCGACACTGAAATGGGAAAATGGCGTGCAGCTAAGTTGTAGCGAAGTTATTGAAAATAAAATATGACTCTTTTTCTTTCTAAACTGTTACCTCACTTACATATTGGTTGATGTATAGCTCTGATAGCATGGATCCATTGTGTCTTTCTCCCATATTTACATAATACTCACTTTTGATTTAAATCAAAAATTGATATTTATAGCGATTATTATTTTATTAATTTTTAGAAATATTTTTTCTATAGACTTTATTTATACACTAGACGAGTGTCTGTTTACGGATGTCTGTCTGCACCACATGTCTACACGTGAATAAAGCAATTCGATTTTTTGCACTTACAAGTGTGTTTCAGAGCCCCGTTTAGTTACTTGAACTCACTGATAGGGTTGAACTTTTGCAAGAATCGGGGGCTAATGAAGTTTTTTTTCAGGAAAAAAGTTCTCAATGCGGGATTCGATCCTGGTTCGTGACTGTCGAAAATCGACGGTTTATATCACTCGTCCACCAACCCTCTTTTCTATCCTTATAAAGGTGAATTATATATTGGCCGAAAGGTCGTGAGAATAAAGAATTTCATTTGGTCAAAGTATCGTTTCAATAACGATTTCTAAAAATAACAAAATAAGAAGGTTCAAATTATTATCCAAAAAAAAAAAAAAAACACACAGCGATATAAAAACAATAGAAACGAGTACAAAAATGAATATTATTCCTGCCGTATATTCCTAGTTACATATTCCAATATCCCTCTAACCAACCGATATGATAATCCACAGATCCTTCTAAATCCCCAGTTATTAAAGCCCTAGCTAGATCCAGCTTCTATCCCTAATCCACATGTGTGGGGATACATTCTTTCAATTCTTTGGAAATTTGCATGGCTACTCTATATAGTCCATATATACATATTGTCATTTGCTGTCTTTTACAGTCTTTTACTTTAGGTTAAAAGTTAGGAAATTTTATTCGATATATTTTCTAGTAAATACATTTTTACTTGAAGATTTATTTTGGATTAACTCCAACACACAATGTCGTCTGTGAACAGAAGGATATTTATTTTTCCATAATTCGGTAAATAGATACTTGGCATGTCCCCGCATCCTCATATAGAGAAAGTTGTTTAGAAAAAGGATAAATAAATATTATAATGAAATAAATAATGCTTCTAAGGCTAAGTTTCTTGGACACCCGTTTATTTTCAAGTTTTCCAACTTGTCAGTCCTTCAACAGGAGTATCACGTTAACAAATAAATGATAAATACTTTAATAGAAAGTATTGTTGGAGATATCGGTTTTTCTCTTCATAAGAAAATGGGTACCGTTGCCAAGTTAGTCACCTTGGACCAGATTTTGGTCGAATATTCCAAGGGGTCCAGTGAAGGGACCCCAGGGAGGTGTGGTCGGATACAAATTATTATTTACATATTTCAAATAGTTATGATATTGAGAGAAATACTCGTGTTGAAGAGGACTGAGAAGTCCGAAAGCTTGAAAATAAAAGGTTGTACAAGAAACTTATCCCTGGAAGCTTTATTTAGTTCATTGTATTATAAATCAAGGAAAAACGTGTTTATTTATAAATAAGTATCATTTTATAAATTCTAGTAAGTTGATGTTACTGCGGGATGTCCTGGGAACCGAGGATGTCAGCATGCCACCGTCCGTCCGGGCTGACGACACTTTCCCCGGGAAGTTGGTGACAGTTGTGTCATCTGCGCTTTGTGTGGTCTGTGGCATTGTTCCCTGGTCCCTCACCTCTCTGCTGCACTACTGTTCCCTGGTCCCTCACCTCTCTGCTGCACTACTGTTCCCTGGTCCCTCACCTCGCTGCTGCACTACTGTTCCCTGGTCCCTCACCTCTCTGCTGCACTACTGTTCTGTGATCCCTCACCTCGCTACTGTTCCCTGGTCCCTCACCTCTCTGCTGCACTACTGTTCCCTGGTCCCTCACCTCGCTACTGTTCCCTGGTCCTTCACCTCTCTGCTGCACTACTGTTCCCTGGTCCCTCACCTCGCTACTGTTCCCTGGTCCCTCACCTCGCTAATGTTCCCTGGTCCCTCACCTCGCTGCTGCACTACTGATCCTCACCTCGCTAATGTTCCCTGGTCCCTCACCTCGCTACTGTTCCCTGGTCCTTCACCTCTCTGCTGCACTACTGTTCCCTGGTCCCTCACCTCGCTACTGTTCCCTGGTCCCTCACCTCGCTAATGTTCCCTGGTCCCTCACCTCGCTGCTGCACTACTGATCCTCACCTCGCTAATGTTCCCTGGTCCCTCACCTCGCTGCTGCACTACTGATCCTCACCTCGCTACTGTTCCCTGGTCCCTCACCTCGCTGCTGCACTACTGTTCCTCACCTCGCTGCTGCACTACTGATCCTCACCTCGCTGCTGCACTACTGATCCTCACCTCGCTACTGTTCCCTGGTTCCTCACCTCGCTGCTGCACTACTGATCCTCACCTCGCTACTGTTCCCTGGTCCCTCACCTCGCTGCTGCACTACTGTTCCTCACCTCGCTGCTGCACTACTGATCCTCACCTCACTGCTGCACTACTGATCCTCACCTCGCTGCTGCACTACTGTTCCCTGGTCCCTCACCTCGCTACTGTTCCCTGGTCCCTCACCTCGCTAATGTTCCCTGGTCCCTCACCTCGCTAATGTTCCCTGGTCCCTCACCTCGCTGCTGCACTACTGTTCCTCACCTCGCTAATGTTCCCTGGTCCCTCACCTCGCTACTGTTCCCTGGTCCCTCACCTCGCTACTGTTCCCTGGTCCCTCACCTCGCTGCTGCACTACTGTTCCCTGGTCCCTCACCTCGCTACTGTTCCCTGGTCCCTCACCTCGCTGCTGCACTACTGTTCCCTGGTCCCTCACCTCGCTACTGTTCCCTGGTCCCTCACCTCGCTGCTGCACTACTGTTCCCTGGTCCCTCACCTCGCTGCTGCACTACTGTTCCCTGGTCCCTCACCTCGCTGCTGCACTACTGTTCCCTGGTCCCTCACCTCGCTAATGTTCCCTGGTCCCTCACCTCGCTAATGTTCCCTGGTCCCTCACCTCGCTGCTGCACTACTGTTCCTCACCTCGCTAATGTTCCCTGGTCCCTCACCTCGCTACTGTTCCCTGGTCCCTCACCTCGCTACTGTTCCCTGGTCCCTCACCTCGCTGCTGCACTACTGTTCCCTGGTCCCTCACCTCGCTGCTGCACTACTGTTCCCTGGTCCCTCACCTCGCTGCTGCACTACTGTTCCCTGGTCCCTCACCTCGCTGCTGCACTACTGTTCCTCACCTCGCTGCTGTTTTTAGACCATACGACCCGGGATCAAATCCCATATTGGTTAATTTTTTATAACAAAAAAAAAAAAAAAAAAAAGATCCAATGTGGCCCCTCATTCTTGCAAAAGTCCAACCCTACCAACGAGTGCAAATAACCAAACGGGGTTCTCACACACTTGTAAGTGAAAAAGTCGAACTGCGTTTTTCACACGTGTAAACATGTGGTGCACTTACAGTAGAAGCAGTTGCTAACTACTCACCATGATTATCAAACGTTTTGGGATAAGTATCACCATTGTTTGCCATGGTGCTCTCTTGGACTCAGGAACGAGGTTATATAAAACGAAATGTTTCAATACAAGGCTTTGGTTGTTGTAGTTACAGCTTCGTGTGTTTTGTATATGCTGTTTTTGTTATAGGGGTATTTTTAACGCTCGATTAATGTATGTCAGTGTTATAGTGATTTTTCCGGTACTCAGTGTAGGAGTACACGTCATGGTAAAACTGTTTCAATGAAGAATTTAAAACCGGGATCTCTGAATGTCGTATACACTCATGTAGAAAACTTAAGGAAGTGGAAAGTTTTTGATATCGCCGGTCGTCTATTTTTATTTTATTTTTTGAAGGAGACAGAGGTAATTTTGTGCACACTTGGTTATCTCGTGTGTCTTCAATAAATATCACTGTAATATCTTTCAGAGTTATTGTCTGAATACCGATATACATGCTAAAATGTACAATTTCCTTTGTCCATGAATGTAAACGACCATGCCAAACAAATGACTTATGTCTTAAAATCAACAACAGCAATAAGAGAGACCTGTAACTTTGCTACATGTTCCCGGAAAATTCCCGAGGACAAGAAAGATCGCCTAAGTTAGATTGCTTCATCAAGATGGGTGGCGACATTTGCTGATGTCATTTTATGATAACATTTATGTCCAGCTGTTCGGGGTCATATGTTCAAACTGGGGGTCACAACATTTTCTAACTAGGTCGCTGGGTTTCTAGTTTTACTTTTCTCTCATTCATTTACACTGTAGAACTACATCCTTGTAACGGACAACACTTAGTTACAGATTGAGTCAAAAGGCGATCCATAAATTAAGATTATATAAAAGGGCGTACCTGGATCTGTAAAGAAAAAGACAAAACAATTTTTTTCTTTACAGATCCAGGTACGCCCTTTTATATAAACTTTGTTACAGAGCCAAAGTCTCCTTTAGGCAGAGGTAACCTCTTACCAGAGAGTGGATAAATAGTAAAAATGATAATTTTTGCAAATGAAAACTGTCCTCTATAGAAAGGTGTTCTTTAGCGCGAGAGTCCTCTCATGAATGTTCTACTGAATATATAAACAAGTTTTTTAAAATTAACATGGCACTAGCTATTGTGCTTAGCGTGCGTTAATGGAAGGCTAGTAAAATGGACCTCTATTCTAATCAATGTCACCGTTTTACAAGAAATGTACCATTCTGGGAACCAGGTAAAACTGGTGGAATATGGACCCTTGACTGTTGAAATCTGTGATACTTTAACCATCATTGCAGGTTAGTTGAGCATTGGAAATTAAATGGTACTAGCTATTAAACACATTTTATATATTTTTATAAATAATTGTACCAGTAATGTACAACTAATGAAACGGGAAATTGGCAAGTTTTAAATGTAGAGATTCTACTACACATGTAGACATAGTGGTGGACACACATGGTGAGTTATTTACAGTATTAACTGTCACTTGTATGATAAACAACATGAAAATATCTAAAGAGACAAAGGTCGCCTCACCCGTCAAAATAGACGTTAAGACTAGACGCCATCTATTGACCGTCGCCGCAAACTAGCGGCCTCGGGTCGGTGACAAAGCCACAACACCAGCTTTTCAGTTTGCCAAAGCTGGTGTTGTGGCTTTGTCACCGACCCGAGGCCGCTAGTTTGCGGCGACGGTCAATAGATGGCGTCTATTCTTGACGTCTATTTTGACGGGAGAGGCGACCTTTGTCTCTTTAGATCAATATCCTCCCGGCAAAATTTCCATGAAAATATCTGTCATTGTCTTTTCCATTCCCATGTTTGATTGACAAAGGCAGTACGACACCCTTTTTCTATAATCTATAAGACCTACAAAAAATACAAAGTAGTTATATTCAACTTAATCTGTAATTATTTCTATTAAAATTTAAACGTTTCCTGATGTTCTCACTACAATTTATAAATATTAAGAGGGGGCCTGGCTCATCAGTGGTGAACCCTACCAGCGGTTTTGCCAGTTTAATCATCCATACCGCTATGGTATTGTATTAAAAATGAAGAAAGATTTGACGCGCTATTTAATTAAATAATGAGAAGGAATATTTTCCATTATCAACTCAAAAGTACAAAGATATTGCCTAATTAATTTTATTTTTTAATATTTTAATATACACCACCTATACACGATTATAATAGCAGGTATTTTGATAATTATTAATTATAATTAACTATCAAAACTATTGGGAGAGTTGACCTTACCCATACCTAACTCTTACGTCAAATGTCCCATCACATAGTAAACAAACAAATATAATTACAGCAATAAAAAATCCTTTAAAACTGAGATGTTTTAAAATATAAACATATATTATGCAATATCCAAGAGAGGAGTCTAAAAAACACATATTTACATAATTTCCATACATAAAAGACCAATCGTATGCGTGAAATGCTAATAAACAAGCTCAATATCAACATAGATTTGCATAGCTATCGTCAATATGCATATAAGATTGAGAAAGGAACTCGGGCAATAAACTGGAACAATGGCGGACGTAGGGAAAAAAATTACAGGCGGTAGGTCAAGCTTATTTATAGCAGACGCCATTGATCCGTTCTCTCTTCGTTTGCCACGCCAACTTGCGTATTTACGTAGACATTTATCGTCTGCAATAATAGTTAGCGATATTCTTAACTAACACTTTCCTTCCTTGTTTTACTTGGATATAAAAATTAGCGCCATCTAGCGGTGTTTAATCCAACTATTTTTGTGATTCTCTTTCTGTTCTATTTATAGAAAGGTTAATTCATTTGGGAACGTTTATAAATAGAATTTTCACAAAACCGATTACAAAATACTAAATTGGGAATTATAATTTACATCTTTTTTTTGTGAACTTGATGTACTTTGTACTACTGTATATGTATTCACTGTTTACACGTTTGAAAAAAAATTCGACATTACAATTAGAAGGTACCTAAGATTTTATACTTATCTAGGAATTCAATTTAACTAAATAAGTTATCTGGCTTCGCCCGGGTTCTGGCCGAGTGAATATTAGCCCGACCAAAACAATTAGAAGTATTGACGGTGAGCAAAAATGATGATGAATATATTTATAAAATGAAAGGACTTAAAAGCACGAATGTTTCTTTTTATACATAATACAAACTTCTACTGCCCTTACTGCGATGAAAAAATATATTGGGAGGGCTTGGCTCATCAGTGATGAACCCTCCCAGCGGTTTCGCCAATTTAATCCATCAGACCGCTTCTCAGAGCTCTAATACTGTATTGGACGATTCTGTTTATATACGAAGCACTGAAGGGTGGAATCTAGCTGGAGGGCGAGAGGTAGTGAGGACATTGTGACCTGACGAAGTGAAGAACCGACTTTGAAATCACGTGGCTCCAATGTTAAGATTGTTGAATGTCGCAGGACACATTACCCATCTTAATATTCTAGTCTTGATCATTTTTATTGCACAGCTTTCTGCCATCCCAAGTACATAGTAGAAGTAGAGATTCTGGTCGAACTGGATCTTGAACATCTGTAGGCCAAGTAACGTTATGATTTGCATAGACGGAAGGACAGATATACCATATGGCAAGGGATACACGCGGAGGAATACAAAGTAGTGCCATGTGCTATTATCATACGGAATATGAATGACCTTGTTCTCTTGGTCACATCACAGGCGCTTTTTCAAGACTTGCCTTTAGATAGTTTTTTAAAGGAAGTCTAAGTTTGCCTTTTCCATCAAAAGAAGTGACAGGTGGCATCAGGACATTCCCAGGCCAACAAGATGGTGCTAGTGGTGAGGAACGACCTCAAGATAGGCAAGGGCAGGATTGCTGCTCAGTGCTGCCATGTTTCCCTCTGTCTACCGCAGAGCCCTCATCAAGAAGCTCCACATCCTAAAGTTCTGGCAGGTCTTCGGAGAGGCTAAGATCGTCTTGAAGGCGGACTCTGTGGAATGCATGATGTGTCTGGTGCCCAAGGAGATTGGCATCCTGACCAGTGTCATCACAGACTCAGGTCACACCCAGATGGCTCCGGGGAGAAAAACTGTGCTGGCTCAGCCCCAGAAGACTTATTGATCCAGTGACAGGCCATCTAAATCTATTATAAATTCTTTTTATTTTTGTATAAAATCTATCATCACACTGCTGAAGCTTGCAACGGCAGGATTCACTTCTAGAATTGACCAACTACCTCTAGATAATCTGGCCATCAGGATTTATAGGGATTTCTCAATTTGCATCACTAACGGCTTTACATACCCTCTTCTTGAATTATAAGAATAATGGTGAAGATCTGCTTTATGAGTCTTGAACATACAACCTGGACCATGCTGACGAGGTCGAAACGCCTAAATAATAGTACAGTGGTACCTCGACATACGAGTTTAATTCGTTCCGCAACCTTGCTCGTATCTTGAATTACTCGTATCTCGAAGCAAATTTCCCCATACAAAACAATTGAACTACCATTAATCCGTTCCAACCTCCAAAATGTCAGCCCCAGTTATTTTTGTTACGTGGTTTTAAATAATAAAAACGTATTTATAAATATTAAATATTTATTGCACAAAAACAAAAAAGAGAATGTAAAGAAATAAATTAGATATCCTCACTGGTCTTTGCCTTTTTCGCTACATTTTTCTCGCTTTCACCTGTAGGCCGTTTAGAAAAAACATGTCCAAGGAGGTTTGTTTCTTCCTCCCTCTCAGAATGTTCCGGAAATGAGTTAGGCAAGTGTCATTAAAAAGGTCAGATGCACGACCTGTTGCAACTTTTTCTGGGTGTTTTTTCCACGAACTGTGAAACTCTCTCCCACATTCCTAAGATCTCCTTTATCTCACTTGTAGAAATAACCTCCTCCTCTGACTCCTCAAAGCCAATTACTTGCATAACCTCAGTATGCTGCTGTGACTGTAACTCTTGTATCTCCTCAGTCGTCAGTTCCTGGGTGTGCGCGTGATGGCGCGACTGCGTGTTACTACCGAACCGAACTCGTATCTCGAATTTCGCTCGTAACTAAAAGCAAAAAATCACTTGCTCGTCGGCTCGTATCTCGAAAAACTCGTATGTTAAGGCGCTCGTATGTCGAGGTACCACTGTATTTTTCTTGATATTTCAAAAGACTGTAATTCTCAACTGGTATCAAACTCTCAATTCTTATTTAAAAAAAAAAAATAGAAAAATGTGCCCAATGAGGGATTCGAGCCCGGGGTCGTTGAAAACCAAATGGAGAGTAAAAGAGACAACTAGTTAAGAAGGACGGGAGTCTGAAATATTGAAGGTTTGAATAAAAATGAAATAACCAGGAAATAAACCAACACGTCCAGCTTTGTTTATTTCTTCTACTTGTGCTGAGTGAGTTCCTTTCTACGATACCTCTGCCCTCCATTATTTACTGAGGAAGTAAATTTGGTGAAGATACTCCGAGTTGATTTGTTCTATCCAAAATATGGAAGAAGAAGGTTTTAAAATTCTTTATTCACTTGTATCTTTGTTTAGTGTGTGTGTGTGTGATCTGGGTTTTATCATAATTAAATAATAACGTAAAAGTCTGATTTTTCGAATTATTATTTAAATATTATTGTCTGAATACCGATATACATTCTAAAAGGTATACCTTTCTTATGTTTTGTGCGTGAGTGTATATATTTATATATTGATAATAATTTTAAATAACAAAAATAATAATTAGCGCTAAAAATGGATTTGACGTTATTAATGTTTGTTGTAGTAGTATAATTATATATATAGTGATAGAGAAGATAAATATTGATTAATTAATTATTATAATGATTTTTCCAACCCCCATAATATGCAACTTAGTCTGTTATCAAACTTGATTGGCATATTGGGGAGCTAAAATTAGGACAGTTACTCCTTCCAGACCTAGTTCTACATGGTGTCAAACTTTTATTTGCATATTCGAATATTTTGTATAAACGCAATCTACGAATAACCAGTTTTTGCACTAATTTCCGTATTACGGGGTAAAACCTATGACAATTACTCCTTCCAGACCTAGTTCTATATAGTGTAAAACTTTTATTTGCATAGTTAAATATTGTGTAAACTCAATACACCATTAGAGTCTGTTATTGCACTAATTTACATATTACGGGATAAAAACTAGGGCAGCTACTCCTTCCACACTATATGGTGTCAAAATTTAATTTGCATAGATCAAACAATGTATAAACGTATGCGGAACAAAGATAAACACTTCGTTTACATATGCGGCACAGTTAACTTCCTCCAGTTTATATACCCACATCTCCACCAATGGGAACACTCGAGGAAGCCCTGTGTTCCACTCCATTATATTTCCCTGATCATTACAATGACGGGTATCAGACGAGATCTCGTTAACCTCAAACCATTGTAGTAAAAAATACTTAGTGCTATTCAGGTTAACTATCTCACTTTAGGTAGATAATGTTGCTCTGACTTTGTTGTCATCTACTTCTATAGGATCTCTACAGCCTCTACTTGTAATTTTGATTTCGCCGATGTCTTCGGAGTTATTGAAAGTTCTGTTAATACTCAGCTCTCAATAGTGGATTCATCTCATTGCAAGTTTTGCTGGAATTCTGAGTTGTTGTCAAAATAATTCGACAATGATATTTTTGTTGGAATGGTAGATTATTGTTGGAATCATTCAACAATGAAAAGTTTTTTTGATTTTAAATTTGCCTACGATTTTTTTTTCTCGTTAATATCTTCTCGGTGATTATCTTTTATAATGAAAGTTTTGTTGGAATGTTTTGGGTGATTGCGATGTAATATGTAAAAATTTTGCTTGAATGCTAAGTGATTTCCTTCAATAATGGAAATTTTGTTGGAATACTGGGCTATTGTTGGAATTATTCAACAATGGATATTTTGACATATATGACAAAAAAAATTCCAACAACCCAAATCCCGACAACCCAAAATCCCAACAGCCTAAAATCCCGACAACCCAAAATCCCGACAGTCTAAATCCCGACAACCCAAAATCCCGACAGCCTAAAATTCCAACAACCCCAAAATCCCGACAGTCTAAAATCCCGACAACCCAAAATCCCGACAACCCAAAATCCCAACAGCCTAAAATCCCGACAACCCGAAATCCCGACAACCCAAAATCCCGACAGCCTAAATCCCGACAACCCAAAATCCCGACAGCCTAAAATCCCGCAATACAAAATCCCGACAGCCTAAAATCCCGACAGCCCCAAAATCCCGAACAACCAAAATCCCGACAGGGACAAAATCCCACAAATAGAAAGTCTAAGCAAGTATAAGAAGTTGGCTTCAACTGAGAGGGAAGAATGTTAAAAATATTTTCACACATAGAAAATTAGGAAATACATAAACATGACACGGCAATTTATATAAGGTAGCACAAACTAAAATTAGTAAAATACCATTGAAACAATGAGGAAAATTAACTTGAGTAGCAAAATATAAAAATAATATCATTAATAAACTGTTCATAAAATAATTGATGTTTTTATACAATATCCAATTTTCCATTAACGAAATTAAATTCTTTATTTTCTCACTCTAATTTAATTTGTCAGAGGAGACACCGTCAGGATTTTGGGTTGCCGGGATTTTGACCCAGCTTTATGATCCTCATCACAGAGCCCTGATTTCCCTGATGAAACCCCCGTAGATGGCGGACAATGCCTCATTATCATCGGTAAGTCATCTCCTTGCCTCCCACAACAATAAACCTCCCGAAACCGCCCAAACAATCAGAGTAAGAAAACAATAAGGACCGTAATACACCTCAATCTTTCTAAAAATATCTCTAATTGTGGTGATAGATGTCAGATTAGAATGAAAGAGGAAGTGCTCTGAAACAATTTTACCTTTTTTTTATTGTTTTCAATAAAACAATTTCCTACTGCCCTTACTTAAATGATAAAACTACTGGTAGAATCTAGCTCATCAATAGTAAACCTTTACAGCGGTTTCGCCAGTTTAGTCTGTCAAAGCGTTTTAATATTATATATTGGGATGTTTTCTCTTTATTTTTGACGGAAATTTAGAGGAATTCTTGGTAGTTATTTGAATAACGTATGGCCAAATTATTTGGCGCACAGTATAAATATCAAATATTCTTTAATATAATTGCATAAAATTATAAACACAATATAACAATCAGCACAACTTAAACTGGCAAGCTTTCAATCGTTATCTCATCATCGTGTTTATAAATATTCAAATATAATGTTTATGAAAAAAACTTTTCGCGATAAGTTTGTTTATTACAAAAACCGCGAGCTTTCGATCTTCAACGGGCAAAATTATATCTAAGAATGAACCCGTACACACCTACACTTAGATCTAATTTTGCCCGTTGAAGAACATGTGCTCGAAAACTCGCTGTTTTGGCGATAAACAAACTTATTGCGAAAGGTTGTTGGGTATTTTTGATTTTTTTATGAACAGTATATTCAAATATTTACAAATATAAACAAACAAAACACAACAGCAAAAGCCTTTATTGAGGACCTCTCGTCCTATAAAGGATTCGCCAGTTTACAGAGTAAGAGAAGAGAACTAAGAATACAGAGAGAAACCTATAAGTAGTAGGTATAGTGTAGTATTTTCTACACTGTGACTATATACAACAGCAGCAACAAGTCTTTTACTGGAATCAAAGTCCCATACAGGATTCGTCATTCTAATCCTGACAAAGATTATTTGCATATAATTATTTACATCAATTAGATTATGTATATTGCCTCCCCTTCTCTTCAGCCGTCTTCCAAAATTTGAACAACGCAAAAGCTCCAGCTCTGTTTCTCACCACCTCATTCAACAGTAGCTCCAAAGAGAGTCCCCCAAGGCCTATTTCACTGAGGAGCACTTCTCGTATATTTACAAATATATACATAGCGTATTGATATTTGGGGGAAAAGAAAGCTAATTTGAAAAATAAAAAGCTGAATAGTTTCAAATTTTGAGTTGCATAGCATTGTTGTTGTAGGATTCTACGTTACAGCCACTGAACTGGCAATTGGCCGTCTCCTTGTTTTGGAGCAGATTCCCAGAAAGTTGTATAGTGACCTTCCAATATGCTTATATGGTAACTTTCTACAATCACTCGAACACGGTAATGTGACGTGAAAAATATTGGAAGTTTCTGGCTTTATCAGTGGTGAACTCTTGTAGCGATTTCACTAATTAGAACGGTCTCATTATGTCTATTTGTAAATCAGAAAAATTTATATATTGGAGAGGGTAGTCAAACACTTATTTATTTATTTGAAAATAAATGGTATTTAGAGAAACAAAGTTTTAGGTATCAAAAACAAGAATAAGATATGAACATTCAATGAAGAAAGAACAATATACTACTTGGTTCTCTTGTAAAACATCTAAACGAATTGTTTTAAATTAAATTACATAGTGATTTTGGAGTAATTTTGCATATTTAGAAAATAAAAGCAATTAAACAAGAATGTTTATTTTGAACACAACAAACTTCTACTGTCCTTACTGCGATGAACGAATATTGGGAGGGCTTGGCTCATCAGTTCATCAACCTCCCAGCGGTTTCTTCAATTTAATCTACCAGACCACTTCTTAGAGCTCTAATACTGTATTGGACAATTCTAAATATAAATTCTGCACTGATATGCATATTGTCATAGTTTCTCGCATTAATCACTATACGCGCTTCGGGTTTTTAGTCCTATACATTGCAGTGTAGGTATCATTCTGGCTTTTTACATTTCCCCCTTTTCACATATGTGTTGTACAATGTGGTTTAAAATCGTAGATATTCACATGTGGCACACATAAAATGAAGGACGCGTATTTTGAGAAATGTCATAAAGAAGTTAATGATCATCGACATTATTTTGCAAGATGGAAAAAAACTGCCATTTGCATTAATTAATGGCTAATGAAGGAGAACATAAATATGGATTTTAAACCTTTTTTAATGGTATTGATTCCACTCTGGATCTCTCCTCGAGTTGTGATAGGGTGGTGTGTAGAGAGGTGAAACTTGGTCGTCCTATATGTAAATAGGTAGCGTATGTAAATAGATAGCTTATGTAAATAGGTAGCGTATGTAAATAGATAGCTTATGTAAATAGGTAGCATATATATATATTTAAAAAATATGCATATATTGGATTTATAATTATTTTATTGTTCCAATATTTCGAGGGGCAACTCGCCTCTCTTTATCGAGGATGTTCTAGTAAAAACACAAACATCCTCGATAAAGAGAGGCGAGTTGCCCCTCGAAATATTGGAACAATAAAATAATTATAAATCCAATATATGCATCTTTTTAAAATATAATTTTAATTATGGATTGCCAAATCTTCAATATATATATATATAGATGCCTTATGTAAATAGATTGCTTATGTAAATAGATAGCTTATATAAATGGTTGGCTTATGCAATTAATGTGAGGTGTTATGTAGTTAGGTATATTTAAGTATATAGATTAGTTATATTGTAGCGCACCTTGAAATTTTAAATATAACAAAAAACGAAATGTAAATTTACTTAATCTGTTTCAATGAAAAGTTTTCTAGTTGTGTCATTTATATGTCAAGGATCAATTCTAAAAAAGCGAGGCTTTATTCTTGTGCGGCTTTAAATCTATATTTATTGTAAATACATATTCACAATGGAATTACATTCGTATAAGTAGATTAAAATATATGAAATATATAGGTATACACTTGTGGATAGAACTTAAGGAAGTGAAAATCTTTGATGTCGCCGGTCGTCTTTTTTTTTTTTTTTGTTTCTAAGAAGACAGATGAAATTTTGTTCCCACTTGGTTATCTCGTGTGTCTTCAATAAAGGTCACTGTGTATTAAATATCTTTCAATCCCGATATACTTGGTAGCTGCATACCATGGTTTTGGGCTATGGCCCTCATCAGTACAGGGGGCAGCATCGAGTTCATAACCTCTACGAGAAGAGTTATAAAATCGGTTTGAATTTACCAAATGTGGCTGAATGTTTATCATTGCTAGTAAATTGGTGGCTTGTCCTGACTGCTCTCGTGAGTATTTTAGATTGGAGAGCGGTCATATGAGGGGACAGCATATGAACTTTTTATTTTTTATATCAAAACCTGACTTTTTTCTATTTTTTTTTCTTTTTCACATACACACACACACATACACACATATATATATATATATATTATATAATCTAAAATACAAATATTTTATTTTTTTTTTTAAACATATATTTTATTTTTTCATTCATTGACTGTTCTGCATTTTTGACCATATATTCAAAAAAATATCACTTTTAATTATTATTGTTGTAAATATGTATATTTAACCCTACCTATCTTTTATTCACGATTATAGAATTCATTATATAAATTCTATATTCCTGTGATATAAATAATTTTATATGTATATTTTACTTCAAGATATTCAAAATAAAAATCTGCTTGAAAGGTAAATAATTATTTTTATTTTTCCACGACTGCACCTCTTTTCAACAATCAAACACACAAAAATTTTCTAATCTATAACATATATATATATATATAAAGACATATATTGGATCAAAATATCATTTATTTTACAAATATTTCAGTTGGCTGAACGCCAACCTTTATCAAGGTATTATAACATTTTAAAGTGTCAAAATCCAATATATGCCTTTTTATTTAAAGATTTATTTATGGATTGCTCTATTTTCAAATATCTATATATATATATATATTATTCAGTGAGTAAGGCCACAAGTTGGAGATAACAACCGCCACGTCCAGTTCCTGGCTCAGTTGTGAAAATGACACAGCACATTCTTATGTTGGCTCAAATCACTTGTTTGCTTTGTTTTTTTTTTAATTCTTTCTAGTTGTTTTAATAACAATTCTCTCTCCAAGATTAATCTTAAATTTCACTTAAAATATTAACAAAAATCCTTTTTATCATTATTTGATTTAAAATATTATATTTTTTCGTTGCACGATCACAGGAGATGTCTTAATTTATCTACCTGATCCCAGTACAATTTCACTTTTGTACTGTTTCTTTCACACATATTTACATATTAAAAACAAATAAGGCCTATACTAACCAGGAGCACATGTGCTTTTTATTTTTTCCCCACATATTTATATATTTAAATTTGAAAAAGGAACAATAAAATTCAGTAAAGAGTTTCTTTTAATTTTTTTTTTTTTTGCAATTTTTGGAGCAAATTTTCTGCTCTTCAACGGGCAAACACTTCTATGTACAATATAATATGTACAATAATAATTTGCTCGAAAGCTTGCAAAAAAAAAAAACTATTAACCTGAATTTCATTGTTCCTTTTTCAAATAATTTCTAGATAACTATTGTTCACATAAAATATATTTAAATACTAAAATCAAATATTTAAAAAAATCGATTTTGTGCTTCTATATTTATAACCCAGGTTCCTGGAGCGGAGAACGCCAACTACCCATTTTGTGCTTTAAAAAAAAAGTTTCCTAACGAAGTTATGCATACAGTTAAAATAACAGATTTCAAACCGTGATTACATTCCTTTTAAAATTTACTGATTTTTTTTTCAATCTAAAAAAACTACAGACAATTTCTATCGTTTGATAAAGTCTCATTTATTACGCAACAAGGCCATCTCTCTCAGTAAAAAACAATTATTACATCCAAAAAAAGCTCTCCATATCTGCATATCTGTAGGGCTATGTAACCATGGTTACCACCTAGTTATAATTTAATTATTGGATTCAATCAATAGTTTGTCTCGCTCGTCTGTCGTTAGGCAACTGTGTAACTATTCTAATAAGGTTTAACTATTTTATAATAGTTAAGGAGGGAAAAAAGCTACCTCTCCTGTGGTGATTGTGAAACTAAACATTGCTGATGGCGTGCACCATCTATCGGAATAAATATTAATAAAGTGAGATGATTTATATTATTAATAGAAGAACAAAATCGTGAGACGGAGAGTTTATTGTAATGTTTTATTTATTTATTTATACGAGCTTTCGAGAATTTCTCACTTTTTCAACAGGAATTAAAAATAAGAATGTATAAGAGAATAAATTGTTGTATTTTATTTGTTTGAACTTTCGAGCATTTCTCACTTTTTCAACAGGAATAAAAATAATAACTTATAAGAGAATAAATTGTTGTATTTTATTTTTACGAGTTTTCGAGAATTTCTCACTTTCAACAGGAATAAAAATAAGAACGTATAAGAGATAAGAATGAATATAAGATAATTAATTGTTATATTTTATTTACACGAGCTATCGAGCATTTCTGCCCTTCAACAGGAATAAAAATATAAGAACGTTAAAATTTTACACAAATAAATTTACTGGCAATGCGTTTCTTTTTTTTAAATCTCTACAGACCTTACTGCCTTGATATGATTTAATGATATAATGATATAATCATTAAATCATATCAAGGCAGTAAGGTCTGTAGAGATTAAAAAAAAAAAAAAAGAAACGCATTGCCAGTAAATTTATTTGTGTAAAATTTTAACGATAGAGGGCAATAAAATTTAATTTACTAATATAAGAACGTATTTATTTATTCTCTTATATACCTTCTTATTATTATTCCTGTTTAAATTGAGAAATTCTCGAAAGCTCTTACAAATGCAAATTTAAAAAAATTATTTCAAGAAACTCTTCGCTTCACGATTATGTTCTTTTGATAATAAATTGCTCCAGGTGGTTATTAAATTTATGCGATGTTGATTTATTTTTATATTTTTCCGAATATTTTCTTGATAAATTAAGCTATTTAATCCGATAGATGGCACACACAATCAGTAACGTTCGATTACATGATATGAAGCTTTTTTTTCTCTATTTTTCAGTTTGATAGGTTATAATCGTTTGTTTTTAAATATAAAAAAATCTATTTGTTATGTAACGTCAATTATAATGTAGTGATTTAATAAATGGTATATATCAGTAATTGGTTATCTTTTTAAATGTCAGTAATTCAAAAATGAGATTGGTATCAGGCCGGGTCTTGTCAAAAGTTAACCTGGCGGTTGTTTCGGCTCTTGGCTTGACAACTCTACCAATCTACTTAGACCTTGTATGGAGTTAAAAGGAGAAAACAAGGAATTTTGGAAATAAATTAAAATTTAATCTTTATATTTATAATTTGAATTCTTGATGTGTGTGTGTGTGTAACAAATGTGTAATGTGTATTTAATTGTGATCAGGTATGAAATACTGATATGAAGTTTTGATAATTTGTCGAATGACTTTGTAAATCTAATTTGTTTTCTCATTGATTCGTTTTTTTTAATTGTCTTTTTTTTTTAATATAGAATTTTATACGAATAAAAAAATCTGTAAAATAAAATTAACGTTAATATTTAAGTGAGTTATTTTTAACTTTTTCTCTAAGCGTATTGCTCCATCAAATTTGGGATTTTGTATGGAACTAAATGGAAATGTAAAAAATAAGGGAAATTTGGGAATAAAATTTTAAAAAATAAAATAAAATGTATACTCATTGACTGAACTTCAGAAAATAAAAAGGCTTTAAGGTCGCCGGTCTTTTTTTTTTTGAAGGAGATGGAGGAAAATTTGTTTACTCTCGTTTGTCTTAAATAAAGGTCACTTTGTATCAAATGTCTTTCAGAATTATTGTCTTAATCCCGATTTTGACGAGAGATGTGACCTTTGCTTTTTATAGATCAACTTCCTCCCGGCAAAATTTCCATCATATTGTATCGAAGTACGAGGTATGTTCAAAAGGTATCGCGACTTTTGAATTTTCGCGGGTTACGTATATTCGAATTTCGATCTTTTTGTGGCTTTATGTTGGTACTCATGTCTCTCACTTATGCCGACAAGCTCGGCCATTTTTAATGTTCACTTAATTGTTGACAGCTGCTTTGCTTGCAGGTGTTTTGGATCGTCTTCGATTTTTACCTATTAAAAAAAAATGGATCAAAGAACCTGTATCAAATTTTGTGTGAAAAACGAAATTAAGTGCGCGGATGCATTCCGAATGTTGACTGTGGCATACGGAGAAGCTACCTTGGACCGAAGCAACGTTTATCGGTGGTACAAAATGTTCTCAGAAGGCCGAGAAGATGTGAACGACGAAGAGCGTGCCGGACGCCCGAGCACTTCAACAACAGACGAAAAATTAATTAAGTGGAGAAAATGATATTGGCCAATCGTCGAATCACCGTTAGAGAAGTTGCTGAGGACCTAAACATATCGATTGGCTCGTGCCATTCGATTTTTATCAATGATTTGGGCATGAGACGGGTCGCCGCGAAATTCGTACCAAAATTGCTCAATTGCGACCAAAAACAGCATCGCATGAACATTGCTAATGAGATGTTGGACTCTGTCCGCGACGACCCAAATTTGCTCCAGAGGGTCATAACTGGTGACGAAGCGTGGGTTTATGGTTATGACGTGGAAACCAAAGCTCAATCATCTCAATGGAAGCTGCCGCACGAACCAAGACCGAAAAAAGCGCGCCAAGTTCGGTCGAATGTGAAAGGTTTGCTGACAGTTTTCTTCGATTGCAGGGGCGTGGTGCATCATGAGTTCTTGCCACAGGGTAGAACGGTCAATAAGGAATATTACCTGCAAGTTATGCGCAATTTGCGCGAAGCAATCCGCCAGAAACGCCCGGATTTGTGGAAGAACAAAAATTGGCTTTTGCACCACGATAACGCCCCTGCTCACACATCGTTGCTTGTGCGCGACTTTTTGGCCAAAAACAACACACTAGTGATGCCGCAACTACCGTATTCCCCAGATCTGCCCCCCTGTGACTTTTTCTTGTTCCCTAAACTGAAGAGGCCCATGAAAGGACGACGTTACGCTACGCTTGACGAGATAAAGACGGTATCGAAGGAGGAGCTGAAAAAGATTTTTAAAAATGATTTTTTGAAGTGCTTCGAAGATTGGAAAAAACCGTTGGCACAAGTGTATAATATCTCATGGGGATTACTTTGAAGGGGACAAAATAGGTATTCATGAATAAATAAATAATTTTTGAAAAAACACAAAAGTCGCGATAATTTTTTAACACACCTCGTATTTATATTTTACACTAGTATTAACAGAGTATCATTTTTTATGTTTATATTTTACTACTCTGTAAACTTCCCTCATTCCTTATCTTTTGTTTATCACTCATAGTTTGTTCTTGCCTGAAATAAATTGTTGTCTCATCCCGAAGTTGGTCTTCCCTAATTTTCCACGTAGCAATATTTTGTCCATAGATTTGGCCCAGCCACTCTACCAGATAAACATCTCTTCGGCAGATTGTCAAGATTTGATTTGATCCCTTGTTGATCTCATGGAATAAAGTCCGCCCTAGACTGACGAGGGCCATTAGCCCGAAACCATGGTCTCCAAGTGGATATTTCTCAGTATTCCAAAAGCTGGTGTTGTGGCTTTGTCACCAATTTGAGGCCACTAGTTTACGGAGACAGTCAATAAATGGCGTCTAGTTTTGAAGTTTATTTTGACAGTAAAGACAACCTTTGCTTTGTTTCTATCAATTCCCTCGCGACAAAATTTCCATCTATACTGTTAATGCTATTATGACGGTGCACTAGCGCGCCATCTGTTATCAAATTACGAAACTATTTTAGACGCATAATATTCTTTTTGAAATAAAACAATTTCTACTGCCCTTACTGCAATGGAAAAATTAAAGGGAGGGCCTGACTCATCAGTGGTGAACCCTCCCAGCTGCTTTTATTTTAAAAGAATATTACGCGTCTAAAATAGTTTCGTAATTTGACTATTATGACGGATTGAAAACAGCATTTCCCCCATATTTCACAGAGAGACAACTCTGTGTGTGACCTTGGTTTATCATCATCATCATGGGGAGTTATCTAGGTTACAGATAATGGGGGTAGATAATTGTGGGTGGTCCCAATGTCACTCTAGCTACTGGAAACTACCTTATATCTATCTACACGTAACTTCTCAATATGACATTTCAAAATTATCCCGCATGTGTTTCTTTTAAACGAAAAATCGAAATTTATGTTTAAAGAGAAACAAGGATTATTTCTAACCCTAGGGATGAAGTATGAAAGGATGAATTGTGAAGAGCAATGATAAACGTAAAAATAAAAGTGTCCACAAAGTGAACACTGTGGGTTCGATTCCCATCCCTGGACACTTTTTTTTTCTGTTTATCATTACTCTTCACAATTCATCCTTTCATACTTCATCCCAAAGGTTAGAAATAACCCTTGTTTCTCCTTTAAAATAAATTTCGATTTTTCGTTTGAAAGAAACACATGCGGAATCATTTTCAAATGTCGTTTTACAATCATAAGCCGCATTATATTGTATTATAAACTTCTAAATATACACGTAGACCTTGTAGATCACCTGTGTCTGAATACAGTTTTATTGTCCAGGTAGTCAGTGACATATGTACGCTCCATTAACTTACTGTGCGCTGGTGTTTCAATTAAAATTGTGACGTGTTTCTTTTTTTTTTTCTAAAACGTTATGAAAAGATCGTAACTAAAAAACGTCGTTTAAAGTTAATATGTACATATAAACTGGCGAAACCGCTGAAAGAGTTCACTACTGATGAGTCAGTCTCTCCTTTAATTTATCATTGCAGTAAGGACAGTAGAAAATTATTTAATTTTAAAAAGTATCATACACGTCAAAAAAGTAGTTTAAATTGTACATATTTACATAATTATTATGTAACTAGGAATGTATGCAAATTTGATGGGAACTTTCTCAGTAGTTTCTTTCCTTCATAGTAGTGAGACGTCATTTTATCGCCTCTCTGGTAGATTTAGTAATGCTAGATTTGGAATGAATATTAATGATTTGCTTATGCCTAGTATGGAGATATAAAAACACGGTGGATAATCTAGAATTGAAATTATTTTTATGCCTATTTTTAATTTAATCTAAAAATACTTTCCATATAGTCCTTACTGCAATGTAAACAATATTGGTAGGGCCTGGTTCATCAGTAGTGAACCCTCTCAGCAGTTTCGCCAATTTTATCTACCATATCGCTCTTTTATTATATTGGGATGTTCTTCATATATATTTAGTACTTTAAAAGAATTATTAATTTAGTATTTTAAAGTGGTGGTACTTATCCTAAGTACAGGTCATAATAATCATGGTGGGTAGTAAGCGACTGCTTTTACTGAAGTGCACCCCATAATTACACATATATACTTATATTGTACTTACAACTGTGCCTCAGCCCCGTTTGGTTACTTGCACTCTCTGGTGCGTTTTGCACTTTTGAAAGAATTAAGGGTGATTAAAAGTTTTTTTTTTTTTTTAGGAAAAAGTTTTTAATGCGGGATTCGATCCCGGGCCGTTGTGTCAAACATCGATGGTTTATCCCCCTACTCCACTACAACCCTCTGTATTCTAAGGTAAATACGGATATATAGGTTTGCGTTGTGCTCTCTTTGGAAACAGTAGTCTAGAAATACAGCTAATTTTGTGATCGTGGTGACACCGGTAACGAAAAATTCATACTTAGTTGGTCATACTAGCAATTTAGCATCAAAACCTATCAAATTGTGAACACATAAAATTTTAAACTAACATTGTACAAATTGATATACTATTTAACCAACACTTCACCCTACGTATTGCTTTCAAAAATATCAGCAAACAAATCTAAGGTA
>CP092870.1:98287815-98316070 GCA_030710605.1 Cordylochernes scorpioides
GAAGTCCTGACAGGTTTTCCCCTGAGATCCTGTAGAAAGGTTTTGGCCCCCCTGAAGTCTGTAGAAAGGTATTGTTCCCCCTGAAGTTCCTGTAGAAAGGTTTTGTTCCCCCTGAAGTCCTGTAGATAGGTTTTGTTCCCCCTGAAGTCCTGTAGAAAGGTTTTTCGCCCCTGGAAGTCCTGTAGAAAGGTTTTGTTCCCCCTGAAGTCTGTAGAAAGGTTTTCGCCCTGAAGTCCTGTAAAAGGCTTCCAGACCCGAAAGCCAGATAGTATATTAAATAATTTCAAGAAACTTATCCCGGAACTCTCTGACGTCTTCACCATCCAAGTATTAACGACACGGCCGAGTGTTTCCAGGGATTTTCTGGAAGGTAAGAGACACACATACCTACGCTGGTTGGGGTCAGAGTGATTTAAACTGTCGCTTTTCGACAGCTACCACCGGGATTGAATCACCGTATTGGGCACTTTTATTCTGAAAAAAAAAAAAGTTACAATGATAACTTCCACGCCAACCGATTCTTCCAAAAATCCGACCACTAACTGCAATTAACCAAACGGGGCTCTGGCACACGTGTAGATGAAAAGTCGAACTACACTCATGGACAAACTTGTACTTTCAGCATGTATCAGGATTCAGACAATAATTCTGACAGATATTTGATACACAGTGACCTTTATTGAAGACACAAGAGATAACCAAAGTATGAACAAAATTACCTCTGTCTCCTTCAAAAAAGACTTTACATTTCCATAAGTTTTGTCATGAGTTTACATATGGCAAAGTCGAACTGATTTCTACATGCGTGATCATGGGGTGCACCTTACAGTAAAAGCAGTCGCTAAACTACACACCATATGATTATCATGGTGTATTTACGATAAGTACCACAAACGTACAATGGAATGATGATGATGTTTTATTCATCCATTCAGCAGCAGCAGGAGGGCGGTTGAGCAAGATGCTGCACGGAGGTCTGGCATGATGCCTCTATTCTTTAGTAAGTGATGTAGACCTTGTCTGTCTAACATACAACCGTCCGTGTTTTTACTCCCTGGTGGGATTATTGAAGTAGAAGTGTGTGATGTTTAAATGGCAAAAATATCATTTTATAAAGCTAGATGAATGACCAGAGCAATCAATGTCCCTGATTCTTGTAAAAATCCGATCACTGAGTGTAATTAATCAAACGGAGCTATGGCACACATGTGTAGATGCAAATTCGAATTACACTAATGGACAAATCTTAAGGAAGTTGTACCTTTTAACATGTATGTCGGGATTGAGACAATAACTCTGAAAGATATTACAGTGACCTTTATTGAAGATACACGATACACTAAGTGTGAACAAAATTGCCTGTCTCCTTCAAAAAAAAAAAAAAAAAGACGACCGACGACATCAAAGACTTTCTACTTTCAAAATTTTTGTCGATGAGTGTAAATCTATAAACCGTTATATCGAACTTACAGACTAGGGCCGCTGACAAAACCACAATGCGGCCCTATAGATGGTGAGGCTTAGATTTTGGGCATATTTTTGATAATCTTTCTTGTATATCTAAAGCTACATCTCCAGTAAAGGGTTGGTATATACATTGGGTCTTGGCAAGAAGCCGCAGTACAATATCGAGTGACAGAGTCCATTGGGCGGGGTGCGACTTCCAGGACAATGAGCGACCTCCACGACCTTTATTGGAGACACACGAGATAACCAAGTGTGAACAAAATTGCCTCTGTTTCCTTAAAAAAATATATATAAATAAATAAGACGACTGGCGACATCAAAAACTTTTCACATCCTTAGGTTTGGTCCATGAGAGAGTGTAAATTCTCCTATCTAATTTTAATATTTTAGGTAGTAGTAAAAAATGATGATAAAATTATATTAATTAAATAATATCATCATTACTCCTTAATAATGGATTTTTATTGAAACAATCGTTGGGGGTTCACTCAGAAAGAATTTAGGCGAAGCCATGTATGTCATTCGGTTACTATATAACAAAAAAACTGACCTTAAAATTCCCGGATTAAAGAACAAAAAAGGTTAAGACGAGTATTATCGCTGTTTGTAAACCTTCGGATGAAGTTTTTTAATCCTCTCTCGCTTCAGTCGAGGTCACACCCAGGGCGGCTGTATCCCGCCAAACGATGGGGTCAGCACTTTTTTGTTTGAAACGGCTCAAATAATTCCTCTTTCTTCAAATCCATTTTTTGGCTCAGCTCTGTGGAATTACGATAACTTTTTGCTTCGTTTGTTGAAATTATACATTTTAAGTTGCATATCTCTATATAAGGTATCGTCGCAGAATTAATTAATATTTAAATATAATATATATGTATTCATCAAACATATTCTATTCTTGTCTCAAAAGGGAATATATATATTTTGGCCCAGCGCTCTGTGGAATTACGATAACTTTTGCTTCGTTTGTTGAAATTATAAGTTGCATATCTCATTGTAAGATATCGTGGCAGAAATAATTAATATTTAAATATTTCAAATATAATATATATGTATTCATCCCAACATTATGTAAATATTATATTCTCAAGACCATTCGACCAGATCCGTCAGGAGAATTGCTTCCACTCCAAGTCATCTCCTCAAATTTCTACCAAAATCCGCCATGGAGAGGCCCCCACCACTATCCTCATGGCCATGTATTGGCAGACATTATACGTGTGCATCCCGAAACAGATCCTACCTGCATCCACCGTTCAGATGAGCTACAGACAGTCGATCATCTTCTCTTCAGCTGTCCAGTATTCCTGATACATAGGATGCAAACAACTATCCTGCTTGGACTGACCGTCACCTCAATCCTAGATCTATGGCTAGCCTTCCAGACTCAACCTCATCATGGGACTTCCTGGTCAACTGGTTGCATATACACTCATGGGCAAAATTAAGGAAATTTGTACATTTTTGCATGTATATCGGGATTCAGACAATAAGATATTTGATACACGGTGACCTTTATTGAAGACAACACGGGATAACCAAGTGTGAACAAAATTGCCTCTGTCTCCTTAAAAAAAAAAAAAAAAGATGACCGACGATATCGAAGACTTTCCACTTTCCTTAAAAAACTTGAAGTGTATATGAGTGTATGAGTATGTATATATAAGGTCTGTAGGAATAGGTTTTAATGATCAAAAAGTAGGATTACGATATTTTTTTTAAATCAATTTTCAACGATAGATGGCGCTGTTTGCATGTGTGTATGTAAAAAAGTAAAGAAACAACACACCATAAATCGAACTAAGTATATTGGTTACATTTCTACAAATATATTTACATAACATCCAAGATATCATATTTACATCATATCATACAGATATATCAATAGACCTTTGCGAAAGCTTTCTACATAGTTTAAAATGCAAATTCTTTTTTTTTTTTTTAGGGGAATAGGGGGCAAATATATATACATTGGTATTATATAAGGATTTGGAGAAGGTTTTTATTTACATAAAAAAGAGTTGAAGGCAGTTTAGATGTAAAAAAAAGACACTCTAAATATATGAGGCACACCATTTTTGCATAGCTTTTTTTATACTCGCAGAATATTTTTTCAAGGCTCAATAAAAATCATTTGCATAGGATACGTATTTATACTTTGTGTTATAAGGTACACAGTGGAAGTTATCTTTTGGGATTATTTTTCATGTTATTATTTAAAAAAAAAAAGCAACAAAAAATATATTTAAAAAGCAGATTGGATCAGGAATAACAGAAGACATTAAGTAAGTCTTTTGTTTAATTTTATTGTTTTTCTATTATATATATGTAGGAATTTGTTTGAAAATAAATATTTTTTGTTTAGGATTCCCTTCATTGTTTTCTTTCGCTAGCCAATTAGAAACAAGCGTTTTTAAATGGGTAGGGATAAACATGGCAAGATATCTTCCTACCTCCCATATAAAAATAAAAAAAAAATCAAACGACAAATCTCAATAAGGTATGTATTTATCTAATATGTTTTTGATTTTAATTTATTTGAGGTTGTTTTATATATAAATTCTAAATATTTTGTTTTAAAACGTTTATTATTTAAGTAAACAAAAAAAAAAGGCATGCACTCGAGTTCGTCTGGCTAATAATTCCAAGATTAATTAAACAATATATAGCGCATTGTGTATGTAGACGATTGACATTAAACGTTTTTGCTGTTTTTTAATTATGAATTTTCTACAATTTCAAAGGATCTTTCCATAGTTGCGTTAAATACGATTACAAAGAATAAACATTCAAGTATACACTATAAAAGTACAATCAACATACAATAGTTGTAGCTTAGATCTTTTGGATTAAATTAGCGAAATTACTGGGAAGGTGATTAACCAAACCTTCCCAATTATTTTTCATATATTTGATTATTAATTGTAGAAATTTGTCCTTTATTTAAAGAAAAAATAAATAGTTTGAATGTGTTTCAATTTTTTTCTTTATACTTCTAAGATTAAATAACTTGATTATTTTTATAATAAATTTAAACTATTTTTGACGCGCATGATTCTTTTTAAAATAAATCAATTTTCTACTGTCCTTACTGCAATGATAAAATATTTTTTCATCGCAATAAGGGTAGTTCTTATAACTGATGGTGCGTTAATCACATCATATTGATTATTCATATACAATCAAAATTATAAATAAATGGCCCAATAAAAGTGAAAATTATAAATAAATAAACGTTTATTTTAAAATGATATATTTACAACTATTATTTTAATGAATTGTAAATATTTCATGTTTTAATTTTCAAATTTTATATTATATAAATATATATAAAGTTATATATAAATAAAATTTTAATATTTTATTCACTTGAGTTAATAAAAGAAATTTATTGCGAAAGGAAATAACTTTATTTATAATACTAATTTTTAAAAATAATTAATAAATTTAAAATTAAAATTAAATAAAAATAAAAATAATTTTTAATGTAAAAAAGAAATACGTTGCCGGAAATTTTTATTGTTACAAATTTTATCGATAAATGGCAATTAAATTTATAAATGTCATTTTGAGAGTATTTATTGATTTTTTTTAGAAATGTTTATTATCAAATATAGGCATATGGTATAGAACATTAAGTGTACCACATTTGACCATACCGTTTTTAATTTATATATTTAAAAAAAAAAAACCTACAGATTCTATAATTAGTCACCACAATTAGAGCAATGTCTGACGAAGAGTCTGGTGTTCGTATGTTTTTAAGTAAAATTTTAAGTTTTATGCGAAGAAAAGTTTAAAAACGAATGTTGATTAAAGTCTCAAATGTTGATATAGACACTCATGGAGAAAACTTAGGAAGTTGTACCTTTTACCATGTATATCGGGATTCAGACAATAACTCTGAAAGATATTACAGTGACCTTTATTGAAGACATACGAGATAACGAGTGAACAAAATTGTCTAAAATAAAAAATAGACGACTGGCGACATCAAAGGCTTTCCATCTCAAGGTTTGTTCAGAAGTGTATATACTGAATATTGTACTTTTTACATATAAGTTGCGATGCAAACAACAATAGTTGTAGCGGCGTGGTAGGTTAAATTGAAGACACATTGGCCATCCGTAACATGGTCAGGAGATTCTTTAAAAAACATCTACGAGATTATAGTTTTGACAAATGTTCCTAAATACGTTAAAATCAAGTAAAGAAAACTCTTTTTTTTTATGGAGAAAAGTAAAAATAAAATCCAAACTATATATGTATGAATACAAACAAATAACGCTTTTTTTAAATCAAACAACTTCCCACTGCCCTTATAGAGATGAAAAATATTGGAAGGAGCCTTGCTCATCAGTGGAGAACCCTCCCAGTGGTTTCGGCAGTTTAATATTCCATATGGAGAGAGAAATTCCACACTGTGCGCTTAATAAAAAACTTTGAAACATCATTTTTTTTTTACATTCCACACTTTTAAACTAATTTTTATATTTCATAGCAAAACCTATAATAATAATAAGAGATAATTTTGATATAATGTTTTTTTTTTTTTTTTTTGTGAAATTATATTTGACTATCCTTTTTTAACTCTTCAAAGTGTGTGTTATAATTTTAAAAAAGTGTTCATTTATATATTTGTTTGGGAATCTTTTTGAAGAGGTAAAAAAAGAGAGTGAGAGAGGAGATATGCAAATATAATAAATTTATCACAAAAGATATCGTTAAACGTCTGAGATGGTTTCTTTGGATGCCTTGAGGGCAGGACCAAATGACAAACCATAACCTGGTGGTCATTTTGTTACAATTCCATAATGATCCCTCCACTAATCGATACGCTCCATTTTATGAGGATATTAGTGATGTTACCACATATATATATATACTTATATAGCCCTATATTATTTCTATAGGGAGGTCGCGCTGTAATATTCCTAAACAGTTATTCAAGGCCGCATCTTTTGGTCCCATCGCGTGGTCAATTGGTCAAAAGTAATTATTGATTTTTTTTTTCATAGAAAAAAAAAAAACTGTTATTAATGTTTACACAATATTGGAACTTGTATTTAAACATTTTCCCTTTTTTTCTAGAGCGTCGATTTTGTTTTGAATTTTTTTTTTTTTTTTGTAAATATATGAATGCTAGATGTAGTCCGCGTCTATTTTTTTTTAATTTAAAAATAACCTTAAATGTATATGAACCTAGTAGACAACACACAAAATATTTTTGTAATATTAATAAATTTACTGTCACGCTCGCTTTTATTATGATAGCTTTTCTATTATGACACAGCTCTTTGATATATACATTTCTTGATTTATTGGGAAGTCTTTTTGGACCAGATTTTTTTGGTCGTTGAGGTACTGCATCACTTCGTCTACACTACACTGACGAAGGCCAACTTCCCGAAACGAGTACGTGGTTAACCTTTATTGATTTTTCAAGAGAATTGGTTGACCAAATCTTATGGAATAACCTAAATCAATATTTAGTTGAATTTAATTTCCACTAGATGGCGCTCGACCATGCTCATGTGAGCGGTCAGGATTGTTTTTTTATTATTATTATATATACATATATAACAATTTGTTTATTATATATATTTTATAGATATAAATATAAGTTGGCGTGGTGAATTCGCTTATAAGACTAAATGTCACAATAAAGGATTTTGTGTATTGGAAATCTAATGAAAATGAATAATATATATTCACTAAAACATCCAATAACTATTTTTTTTATAGACGTGATGTCAAAATTTTTACTGGCTGTATCTAGGGAATAAGAAAATGTTTATTACAAAACAAGAAGGAAAAATATGAAGTCATAAGGAAAAAATAAAGTTACAACTTGGGTATTTATATATGGAATTATTTTACAACAGGTGTCGACATTTTGCTAGTATTTTTTCCTCTTTAAGGTCTTTACCAATATAGATTTGCATATTTCCCCTGGAATTCCCGGTCAAAAATGAAGATTTAATTTCTCAGAGAAAAAATAATAGAGAAATATTCACATAGTGTGTGTGTGTGTTTTTGTGTGATTTGTGTTTAAATATATAAACTAAAAACAAAATACTAAAATAAAAAACTAGGATACATAAATCATACTTTGGTTCATCTACTTAATTTGATATGCGTTTTAAAAGTATATTTATCTAGTTTTTTTCACATATATATAAAATGATATGCAAATTCCTAATGCAGCATTTTATCTTTGGACTAAACATTTAGCTTGAATACCGATATATTTGACTAACATTGTTTTATGTAAAAATAGAAAAAAAAAATGGAAGAAAATGTATCAGATTAAGAAAAGAAAAGGCTTCTATTGATCGTGTAAACTGAACGATGATGATTGTTTGCACTATCTATCGAAAAAGGAATCAACTAAACCTTTATGTTTCAACTCCAGAATATATTGGACGTTTTGTTTATATTTATGCCAATAGATGGCGCAAAACCATCGTTTCCACGCGATCAAGATAATATATATATTTAAATTTATTTAAGTGTTAGAAATTAAATATAGGAATGATTTTTTTTTCAATGATGATAATTTTTATTAAGGGATTAAAATTTAGAACATGTATTGTAGTTGTTATAGGTATTTTTTGAAAATCAACTATATATTTGCATTCACCAAGTAAATAAATATTTATTTAAAAAAGAATTAAAAATAAATTACAATTGAACTCTATTACATATTTCCGACCATATCTAATGTGTTCATTGAAGTAGATGAAATAACAAGTCGGTGGACGAATGGGTAACACCCTCGATTCCCGACAGTCATGAACCAGGATTGAATCCCACGTTAACATTTTGTTTAATATGTAAATAACCTTCACATATTATTCATTGTTTCAATTATCATAAACTAGGTTGCTCTTGTTGAGCGGTACCTAATAAAGTGATTTTGGAACCGGTTGAAGTAGATGATAGGTGTCTAAATAAAAATAAATTTACAAAATTCTTTTAATAAATCGTTGAGAAAACAAATTTAACATTTTAGTTTCATTTATATTTTATATAAAACGTAAAAAAAAAAACTTATTCCTGGAGAAAGATGATGTTTTCATCTTAATAATAATATAAGAAATTATTTTTTATTGAAATAATATATATTATTTATAATTATTATTTATTATAACACGCGCGCGCTGTAGAAGGGGATTTCATGCCCGAAACTATAGGATAAGAATTAAATTCTTTAAATATAAACTTATCACCTGGAAACTTGGTGATTTCCACCTTAAATAAGTGAGTGTATTCTCTTTGTTTTTTTGATGCGACCAGTTAAAGGTATAGTACTCCTCAACAGAGGATGAGTGGGAATACTTTTTTTTTCAATGGAACAATAAAAAAAAAAACGATAAAATAATTAGTTACGAACTTGTGTCATTTGGTACACTACAGAATGTGTGCGTGTTCACACAATCTCTCAATCATACAAAAATTCTTAAGAATTATTTAAAAATTTACTTTTTCTCGTTGATTTTTTAGATATCCATCTTTTTTTTAACCACTTAAATATTTTATGAATCGTTAAATACGATAAAAAAAAAGCTTCCAGGAGAGACTCTTTGAATATTGAAAAAAAATATATATATATAGAAAAACGTATTTTTTTAAAAATAAATTGAGGCAGTTTGGGAGTTTTTCAGGAAGGAGTTCTGAACCAAAAGGCATAATGCTGTTTAAATTCCAGAAACAAACAAACAAAAAGATTATTTTGGAATATTCAGTTGAAAACTTGCTTCTATATAGACACTGTTGAGAGAATAAATGGAAACCAAATCACAGAAATAAATGATGTTAAAGATATTAGAGAGCAGAAAATACACCGTAGACATCATGCACTTTGGAATTAGAGAAAAGAGAGGACGTCTACTTGCTGTTTGCTCTTTGTAGACGATATATGGTATATAAACGAGGACAACATAGGAACACACACAAATGGGGGAAGTCTGAAAGAGAATCTGAAGCAAGGGAATAAATACCAGTTTGGGATTCCAGAAAAAGGAAGCCCTCAAGCATCTACTTTCTGTCTATCCTATGTAGATGCAATGGAATGCAAATTAAACAACATAAGAACAAATGAATAAAGTTTTAGAGGGAATCTGAGGCAAATGCATAAACACTATGCACAGTTTGGAATACCAGAAAGGAAGATTCACACATCTACTTGCTTGTCCATTCTTGTAGATACCGTGGAATGCAAAAAAAAAAGAAGAACAATACAGGAACATATGGTAATCGGAAGCAAGAGAGCTTAAACACCATGCATTTCAAATTCCCATCAAAAGGAAAGTTTCAAACATCTACTTGCTGTCCATCCTGTGTAGACGTGGTTGAAGAGGAGCAAGGAGTTATAGCAGCCACGTTACGGTAGACAGATAGATATCCAAAGACACGGTCTACACGTTAGACGCTGCACGAAGTCCAGTAGTCTAGCACGGTTGGCAGGTCCAACGTTGGTACATTCCGCCAGCACGACGTACATGAAGAGATCCAGGTTCCTGGGAGCAGTCCGACGGTAGAAGACCAGCCGGGAGAGTCCCAGCTCGTGCGGCAGGTTGAGATAGACGAGCCGTGCTCCAGTCCAGTCCTTCCAACTGTCCTCCAGGACTTCGCTGAACGTCGAGTCCAGGGACTTGAATCCCATGAAGATATAAGCCTTCATGTCGCTGTTGGGTGGCTCGAGCCCCTGGACTAGGCTGGTAGTGTCGGATCTCCGTGTAGACACCTGTAACCAGCCACAGTATAAGTTTATCTTAAATTCCTAGTTCACCTGGTACAGGTCATGATAATGTATGTATAAATATATATATATAGATTAATATATAGTTTCCCTATTTGCACAGATCTATAAATATAAATAATGTTTATTTTTATTAGCACAATCCATCCTCTTTCAGTTCTCTGTTTTTCTAAAACCATATATGTTACCTGTTCTTAAAAAACCTTATATAAGGATAATTATATCGTTGTAAGTAAAAACGGATAAAACCAGCAATAAATCCACAGTTTGACGCTGTGAACGTAAAAAAACCCAAAATCATCGATAAACCTTGTACGTCCAAAGTTTTTTGCTAAAAGTCCCCTATAATTACCAGGGCAACAAATGAATGGCATTCACACGGCCACCGCACCTATCTGAACGCAATTACAGGATAATTATAAACCCGGTAGTTTTTCTGGGAAATGATACTTAGCGTAATCGCCAAGAAACAATGCCGAGACTTGTCAGAACATGCGCAAGATCTGATAAAACACATCTCAAAAACACCTATTTACACACTGGTTCAATAAAATTCGAGTAATTTTATTTACATCACAGTAGGTGTTAAAACACATGTTGATGTTGATTGCCATAATATGGTGTGATTGTATTGTATCTTATATTTACAATCCTCTTAAGTTTGGAATGTCTTAGAATCTTGATTATTTTCACTGAATTGTCTTAAATATCTTGTTTGGTGCTGGTGTTACTTATCCCAAGTACGCCATGATAATCATGGTGTGGGTAGTTAGCAACTGTTGCTGTTGTCGTGTCCAACGAAGAGCCTCAGATGTCTCCATACCTCCCTATCACAGTCGCAATTTTCTCTATCTTGGGTGTGTAAAGCTGCTGTTCTGGGTCCATGCCAATTTTCTGTTGTTGTTGTGTCTCTCTATTAAAGAAGTCGCAATGTTCTCTATCTTGGGTGTGTAAAGCTGTAGTAAGCGACTCTGCTTTTTACAGTAGGTGCCCCACATGTCTACACATGTAAAAAACAGCTCAATCTTTGCACTTACAAGTGTGCAAGAGCTCTGTTTAGTTAAATGCCCTCACTAGTGAGGTTGGACTTTTGCATGAATCCTGTTCAGTTAATTGTTTCATCCAATATGAATATGTGGGTGCTAAAGAACACACTTTGCTATACACGAATCTCAAGGTTGAGACACAGATTCAGTGAATTGTTTCAACAATAGGAATGTGTTTGTTGAAGAACTCACCTTGCTGGACACGGAACTGTTCCCCAAGGTCGTCAGGTTTGAGGAAGTCGAAGCTGTTTGTGGTCACCTCGACGGAGTGTATCACAGGAAACATCACTGGACACACCACTCTGGTTGTCATAATAGCCACACTGGGTGGGAGGGAGGCACTTACGGAGAAATAAAGAACTTAAGATTGAGGAGCATGGTGCCACTAAAGGCCACAAAGGACCTGAAAAAGAGCAGAGAAACTGACGAAAAAGAATTAGATGGATGGACTTGATGGGAAGCTATGAAGAAAAGAACTCAGTTGCGTAACTGACCATGAGCAAAGAAACTAACGAAGAAGAATGATGGACTGGATGGTAAATTATGTAAAAATATTTTTAAAAAGCGTTCAATGGCATAACTGACTAGAACAGAGAAACTGAAGAATTGAACTGATGGACTGGATGGAAGCTATGAAGAGAAAAATAGAAGAACTCCAGATGGATAAGCATGTGCCACTTGAGACCACAGAACCTGTTTAAAATCAGAGAAACTGAAGAAGAAAATAAATCTATAAAAATTAAGGCTGCTTCTTCCGACAAAAAAGCTGGCGTTGTGACTTTGCCACCGACTCGAGTCCTTTAGTTAGCGGATACGGTACTGCGCCTAGTTTTTGACGAGAGAGGCTACCTTTCTTTGTATAGATCATTATCCTCCCGGCAAAATTTGCATATATATGAAAAACGAAATGAAGACATTAAGACGAGAATGTTTCTTTTCACAAATAAATCAAACCTTTACTGTCCTTACTGCGATGAAAAAATATTGGGAGGGCTTGGCTCATCAGTGGTGAACCCTCCAGCGGTTTCGCCAATATATATAATCTACCAGACCGCTTCTTTAGAGCTCTAATACTGTATTGTATCATTCTACTTTTATATGCTTCACTGAAGGGTGAAATCGTAGAAATGGTATTCAAGCAAACTATGGACATAAGATTTTAGGACAGTAGAATTACATTCAAATGTTTGCATCGAGCAACGATCTTCCGCAAACCGAAGTTTGATATATTTGGGGAAAGAAACATTCACGTCTTAATGTCTTCATTCGTTATATATAGATGGTGTGTTATTGCTTTGTATTAATATATATGAAGAATAAAAATCCATATATTAGCTGATAGATATGTCATCGAGATACTAAATACTTTAGTGGAATAAGAAAGGGAGTAGACACATCTGTGGTTAGTACGTAAGAAGGTACTGCTGGATGTTTCAGAAAGTATCGTATCTGGGAGGAGATAGAGAAAGATATCTCAATGATTATCATTATATCACTAACAATCGTCCATAATTTGGCGAAACCGCTGAGAGGGTTCACTACTGATGTGCCAAGCACTCTCATTCAATAACTCACATCATTGCAGTAAGTTCTGTAGAGATAATATTTGATGATATTTAAAAGAAACGCATTGCCAGTAAATTTATTTGTGTGAAATTTTAACGATAGATGGCAATTAAATTTAATTTACCATATTTCTCATTGTAACCTGGCGAACAGCACAGTCAATAGACGTAACACAGAAGAGCGACCCAATTTAAAGAAAGATTGTTGTCATTCTACACTTTGTGTAGATAACTGCTATGTTTACTTCTGTTTACCTAACTGGGAGAATCCTGTATGGGACGGATGTCCCTAATAAAGACTTGGTTGTTGCTAATTAAAACAATTATTCAATAGAAGAGAATGGAGATAATTTTGTTGATGTCTATAGATCCAATTTACAGTATTAAGGACACTAGACATACGAGGTGTCCCTCACAAGGTTAACAAGACAAAATGAGTAAATTGCGCGTGAAGTTCCTTCATCAGCATTTCTACAATTACATTCTTGTACATGCATCAGACTGAAGTGTGATGGCGTCTGTATATTTCTCTTTCTTATATATATCTACATATGTAGAGTTATATGCATATATAACGCACTCACACGACTCACAAGTACAAACATAAAAAGACACACCAATAAACATCAATAACAACTTTCTCTTGAATTGGAAAAAAGAGAAATAATCTTAGAAAAAAAAAACTGCGATGCTTGCTCTGTGTGTTTTGCTTTGTTGTTTGTTTTTCTCTTTGGGCAATTTTCTTTAGTTAATTTATGTAAAATAATGAATTGAACAGGATTGTATATAGCCGAATTGCTGTAATGCAGTGAAAGGTATTGACGCAAATATCCCTGAGTTTGGGATATCGCGTTTCATGATGTTAATAAAGTTAATAATAATAATAATAAACATCAATATGATACATTAGCGCGTCATCTGTTATAAGAGATTCAAACCATTTTTGACGTTTCTTTTTAAATTAAAACAATTTTCTACTGTCCTTACTGTAATATGGTAATGGTCCTCCCAGTAATTTATCATTGCAGTAAGACCAGTAGAAATTTGTTTTATTTTTAAAAGAATCATAACGTCAAAAATAGTTTCGATTTCATGCACATCAATATACACAAATTGACATGTACCCCGATAAGAGATTCTAAGAAACCCCTCTTGTTAGTTAATTTAAAACAATTAACAAAAAATAAATAAATTGATAACAAGATAAAAATAATGAGAAACCATGGAGGTATCATACTTATGTAAACCATTAAAAAATGTATATATTTAGGGAGGTGTTGGCGCGCTGCGCCGCTAAGGGGAATTGTGGGTTATCTTCTGAACCCACCTCGCTTTTATCGGTTTAATTCAACATCCACAAATCCATACGCGCACATTTACTCGAGATAAAATAAGGGTTCACGGACTACTAACCAAATAACACTTATTCGAATATACCTATATACATATAACTATATATATATATACACACCCAAGCAAATTCATTTAAATACACAAACAAAAATTCCAAACCTAATTTACATATTGGTACTTAATATGATACATTAGCGTGCCATCTGTTATAAGAAATTTAAACATTTTTGATGCGTATGATTCTTTTTGAAATAAAACAATTTATATTGCTCTTAATGCAATGATAAAATAATTAGAGGACTTAGCTCATCATTTGTGAAGCCTCCCAGCGGTTTCGCCAGTTTAATCTACCACTTATTAACGTGTATCTATTGGACCAATATTTTCGCTAAACTACAAATTCCATAATTCAGGGTAAAGCTGGTGATTTTAGGGTTGCTAACTGAACACACTGAGTACACACACAATCGGCTTTCAGGATTGAGGTATACAGCGCGTAGAACCTCCCATGGACGGCCATCTAGATACAACGGTACACCTGGACTCTCCAGGAGGTGGTCTCTTATTGGATTATTCTACTTCATTTTTATCGATGGTCTGTCAAGGTCGCTCATAACAAGTTTTGCTATATTTGAAAACTGTCTGTGTATATAAAAATACCTTTATATATATTAATATGGCTGTAAAAGACAATTTTGTATTTATCCTATAGAATCAAGTTTGTGAATTCTTGAAGAGAGTTGACATGCATAGCTACAAGTGGTTTACATTGATTAACGCATGGAATAAAAACGTAGGATACAGTAGCACTTGTCTGTAAAGGACAACACCAAGTTACAGAGCCAAAATGTTCTTTAGGGGGAAGTGTTTTCTTACCGGAGAGTTCCTAAATAATAATTTTGGCGATGGAAGCTGTTCTTTGTAGAGAGGTGTGTGTCGTCAAGCTGGAATTTTCCTCTTACAGAGAAGTTTTCTATTGGAGTCAAGACCTAAAAGACCAACAAAATATCAACCCTCAAACAACACACCACCCACGGGGTCACCGTAGTGACAGGGGACTTGATCAACGCCCACAATATCGCGGCTTGTGGGATTGTCAACTTTCTGTGTTCACTTTGGTCGACTATCTGCGG
Organism: Cordylochernes scorpioides; assembly: GCA_030710605.1. NCBI lineage: Eukaryota > Metazoa > Arthropoda > Arachnida > Pseudoscorpiones > Chernetidae > Cordylochernes > Cordylochernes scorpioides. The sequence goes on from CP092870.1 coordinate 98,303,144, forward strand.
GTGACACCGATGTAAAAATCAGAGATATAACCAACAAAGTAATGAGGAAGTTGTGGTGGTAACTAGGAAGGCTTCAATTTTACAATAACAGAGTAAAACTTGAGTCACCTATCAACATGAATCTCAAACCTATCAAACCACATTACACAGGAATATATAGATGGAAATTTTGCGGAGGATATTGATCTAAAGAGACAAAGGTCGCCTCCCCCGTCAAAATAGACGTCAAAACTAAGGCCGCTAGTTGCGGCGACGGTCCAATAGATGGCGTCTAGTTTTGACGGCTATTTTGACGGGAGAGGCGACCTTTGTCTCTTTACAGGAATATATATCGTTTTAAAATGGAACAAACTTTCTACTGTCACCAATATTCCACTCTTCAATGTACCATGTATAACCAGAATCGTCCAATACAGTATTAGACCTCTACAAAGCTGTCTGGTAGATTAAATTTTCGAAACTGCTGGGAAGGTTCACCACTGATGAACCAAGTCCTTTGTCTATTTTTTCATCGCATTAAGGGCAGTATAAAGCTTGTTTTATTAGGATAAAATATACATTCGTGCAAATTGGTTTCATTTATAGCCTATAGATGACGTGTTATTGCAGTAATGTTGATGGGTAGTGTTTATTTTATATTTTAAATAATGCTATGTATAAATATTTATGAAAAAAACAATAGAAAAAAATAAAAGATAAGTGGGTCAGGTGTTGATATTAAAAATAAAGAAGGCATCTCCTGACCACGAGCACATTTGCACATATTTTTATCATTTTTGGTCGCAGTGGTTACAGGCTACTCCACGCTGACGAGCGCCAACAGCGCGAAACGCGTTCGTGGATGGCGTTTCTTGATTTATCAAGAAATTGGGTTGGCCAATATCACGGAGCAAGCTAAATAAACGTTTAGTTTATTTTTGCTCCACTAGATGGCGCTCTGCCATCTAAAAAGCACATGTGCTCGCGGTCAGGAGAGATGCCTTCTTTATTTTTAATAAATATTTATCTGTGATCTTTTGAAAAATAATATTCTAGAAATTCTATTTTTTCATAATCATTTTTAGTATATTTTGTTGGTTAAAAAGGAAAAGTGTGTGCGGTTGCTTAAAATGATCTCTATGTGTATAACATAAATGACACAATGACAATAAACTAAAATCTCACTAAAGACATATGATCTTCATTCAGATAAAATTCTTTAATTTATTCGAAACGGCGAGCTTTCAGAGAATCTCTTCTTAAATTACATTTTAATAAATTTTGTAACGAAAATGATTTAGTGCAAAGTTATATTCCTTTGATTATTAGGACAATGTCAGATCAATCGATACAAGAAGACCAATCAAGAATAAGAAATTCAAAACTTTATCCACATTATAAAAATTTCCATACGTCAATAGAAAAAGAATGCTACCTAACCGATGATTTTCCTTTACCAGTCAAACGATGCATAGCTCAATCGAGAATACTATTCACAGCCTTGAAAAAAAAAACACGTTCTGACGTTTGAGGCCAAAAACCTAATATGTACACTGTGTGACAAGGAAATTATTGAAGAACTCCCCATTACCTACTTAATTGTACAGCCCTTGATGAAGAAAGGAAGGCCCTATATCAACAAATTAAATGTACCAACATTTAACCCTACGTATTGCTTTCAAAAATATCAGCAAACAAATCTAAGACAATAGCTTACTATAATTTTTTTAGATCATTATTATGTAAGGACCCAGTCAACAAGTGAATGACTTTGAGACGAAGAGTAAAGCGAGTTATATTTCTATGTAAATAACACAAGATGATGATTACCTTACCCAATTGGGAGAATCTGTATGGGGCATGTCCCTAATAAAGGCTTTGTGTGTGTGTGTGACAATTGACAATTAAACAACTTTATTGACATCTCGTCAATCTTTACACTCAAAGGGAGTTATAAGGTAATAATAATGGTAGGAATGAAGAGAGATATATACAATCGACGTAGCCCTCTCCGAGGGCACGTCCGGATCAGGAACTTAAAGCCGCCTTGAATCTAGACAGATCCCTGCCATTTGGGGAGTTCATGTTCGGAACAGGTTTGATGATAATGTCGAAGAAGTGTGTATAACAAGAATGCAACTTACTGTATTCTAACTTCTACTGCAAGTATCTAACGGCGTTTCAATCATTGTACAGTTTTGTACTCCTGTAGAAGGACAGTAATACCTGGTAGCCTGAGATTGCGATACAAGTGAAACTCATCTCCAGAAACCTTCTTAGTTCTTCAAATTAAAGATACTTCGGCCAGTAAATCTTTTTATTATCTCGACATTTCGACAAAAAATCTTTTGTACTCGTCAGGAGCGAATAAAAATTAAAACTTTTGGCAAAGCGTTAAAATTATTTTGCCGTATTTAATTAATATTCGACTAGACGACCATTCTATAATGGCCAATTAGTCGAGTAAAAGAGTGAGTATTTAATTAATATATTTTTAGTGAAACCTTAGTTTATTGTCTTGGATTTTCCACATCAGAACCTGCCCACCACATTCCTTAGAACATCTACCCCGCCATAGAGAGACGTTACCACAGTCGTCCACCCATTATAAATGTACTAAACCACGAAGACTTCACTACAATGAAACTACCACAAGAAGAGTCGACCCTGTACTAAACCACGAAGACTTCACTACAATGAAACTACCACAAGAAGAGTCGACCCTGTACTAAACCACGAAGACTTCACTACAATGAAACTACCACAAGAAGAGTCGACCCTGTACTAAACCACGGATACTTCACTACAATGAAACTACTACAAGAAGAGTCGACCCTGTACTAAACCACGAAGACTTCACTACAATGAAACTACCACAAGAAGAGTCGACCCTGTACTAAACCACGAAGACTTCACTACAATGAAACTACCACAAGAAGAGTCGACCCTGTACTAAACCACGGATATTTCACTACAATGAAACTACCACAAGAAGAGTCGACCCTGTACTAAACCACGAAGACTTCACTACAATGAAACTACCACAAGAAGAGTCGACCCTGTACTAAACCACGAAGACTTCACTACAATGAAACTACCACAAGAAGAGTCGACCCTGTACTAAACCACGAAGACTTCACTACAATGAGACTACCACAAGAAGAGTCGACCCTGTACTAAACCACGAAGACTTCACTACAATGAAACTACTACAAGAAGAGTCGACCCTGTACTAAACCACGAAGACTTCACTACAATGAAACTACCACAAGAAGAGTCGACCCTGTACTAAACCACGAAGACTTCACTACAATGAAACTACCACAAGAAGAGTCGACCCTGTACTAAACCACGAAGACTTCACTACAATGAAACTACCACAAGAAGAGTCGACCCTGTACTAAACCACGAAGACTTCACTACAATGAGACTACCACAAGAAGAGTCGACCCTGTACTAAACCACGAAGACTTCACTACAATGAAACTACCACAAGAAGAGTCGACCCTGTACTAAACCACGAAGACTTCACTACAATGAAACTACCACAAGAAGAGTCGACCCTGTACTAAACCACGAAGACTTCACTACAATGAAACTACTACAAGAAAAGTCGACCCTGTACTAAACCACGGATACTTCACTACAATGAAACTACCACAAGAAGAGTCGACCCTGTACTAAACCACGAAGACTTCACTACAATGAAACTACCACAAGAAGAGTCGACCCTGTACTAAACCACGAAGACTTCACTACAATGAAACTACCACAAGAAGAGTCGACCCTGTACTAAACCACGGATACTTCACTACAATGAAACTACCACAAGAAGAGTCGACCCTGTACTAAACCACGAAGACTTCACTACAATGAGACTACCACAAGAAGAGCCGACCCGGATAGGCAACACCGCGGAAGTAGAGAAGAGAGAAAAAAAAAAAAAAGCCGCGGTGCTCTAGATCCCCGAAATAAAAAAAGTGGAGGTCGCTCCATTGTCCTGGAGGTCGCACCCCGCCAATGGACACTGTCACTCGATACTGTACTGCGGCTTCTTGCCAAGACCCAATGTATATACCAACCCTTTACTGGAGATGTAGCTTTAGATATACAAGAAAGTTAACCAAAAATATGCCCAAAATCTAAGTGGCACCATCTATAGACCGCATTGTGGTATTGTCAGCGGCCCTAGTCTGTAAGTTCGATATAACGGTTTATAGATTTACACTCATCGACAAACTTAAGGAAGTGGAAAGTATTTGATGTCGTCGGTCGTCTATTATTATTATTATTTTTTTTTTTTTTTTTGAAGGAGACAGAGGTAATTTTGTTCACAGTTGCTTATCTCGTGTGTCTTCAATAAAGGTCACTGTAATATCTTTCAGAGTTATAGTCACAATCCCAATATACATACTAAAAGGTACAACTTCTTTAAGTTTTGTCCATGAGTGTATATATGTAGATAGAGCCAGTCGTTTTTACAGAACCTGAATCAAGAATTGATTGTTTGTCTAATAGTGAAGCAAGTATCGTCTGCTCTTATTTGAGTCGATTATATCAAACGACATTGAATGTTTTAATGAATGGCGTGGTGTTACAAAATGTTTGTCGTTTAAAGAGATTAGTATGTTTCGAAAAAAGAAATTTTGTGAACCCCTCTACTGTAAACTCCCGAAGTTGCCTAAACACTTAGTTTCCCCAACAATTCCGTGAAATGATATAATGTGTAAATTCCTCTGAGTCAGCGCCCTTGGACACAAGAGACCGTTGCAAATTAAGTTTTTTTTCCCCCAAAGTTTTTATTCTCAGAGAAGAAGGCTCATTATAGAAATTGACGCGGCAACACCAGCTATTGTTGGACCACTTATTGCCACCGGAATTATCACTTGTCACGGAGAGAACTTATATGCATATTGGCGGGCAGGCTCTCTTATGCAAATTGAAAGGAGTTTTTAAAAGCATGATAATAGAATACGATATATTATGATGATTTATATGGAAAAAATCATATTCCTTTTTCTTTTTTGACAATCTCAGGAAATAAATTATTCTGTTAACTATGTGTTATTTTTGAATTAAAAATGAGTACTTTCAGAGTTATTGAAAATGTCAACGAAAGTGAGAGGCGAGTTTACTCCTGTTTGCTAACACTTTTTGGTGTAAAGTGGAAATATGAGTTTTACCACACAATACACACACATTAACAACTCAATATTTTAAAACGTACTGTGAATAAACTCAGTTTTTCCAGAAATGTGTAAAACATTAGCGTGAAATTCCTATCAACTCTCCATTGCAATGTGTAAATATGTAAAGTGGTGTTTAGATTTTTTTTCTTGTATAGACCCTCCGGTGTAACTTTGAAAAATAAAAAATATATATTTAGATAATATAATTATCTTTAATATACAACAGAACACCCTCGTTAGAGGATACACACATCTCTATAAAGTAAGATTAATTTATCTTTGAATTTTGTAACAATTAACTAAGAGTGTCAATAAAATATATTTAATTGTCCAAAAAAATATCTATAAAGTAAGACAGTTTTCATCCCCAAAATTAGAATTTTTAGTATTTAGCTGCTCTCTAGTAACAGGACACTTCTCCCTAACGAATACTTTGGCTCTGCAAAAAAAAAAAAAAGTGTTATCCTTTGAAGAGAGAGGTAGTTCTACTGTTTAATTATTATTATGTATTTTAGAAATTATTTTCTGATGTGAAAATGTTTGTAAATAAACGGGATTCTTTAACTAATGAATAAATGCAAATTGTACTTTCAGGAATACTGATGTTGCCTCAAACGGCAAATGTAAAGATAACTTTAATCTTGTTTGACTTTATACCCAATATATTTCTATACTCATTAAATAAAGAAAAATACTAAATAATACTTAAATCTGGTAAAGAATTGGTCTGCTTTTCGCATGTGTAGACATGTGGTGCACTTACAGTAAAAGCAGTCGCCTACTTCTACCCACCATGATTATCATGGCCTATACCACGTGTACTAGGGATAAGCAAAGAAAGAGAGAAGTGGTATTCGAAAGCACGACCCAGGATCGAATTCCGAATTGGACATTTTTTTATAAAGAAAGAAGAAAAAAGATGCTTCAATGCCCCCCCCCCCCCCCCCCACCCCCCCCCCCCCCTATTCTTGCAAAAAGTCAAATCCCACTAGGGAATTCAAATAACCAAACGGGGTAAATTTGTAAGTGCAAAAGTCGAATAATATTCTACATGTACTATGTGTAGATATGTGGTACACTTGGAGTACAAAAAGAAATCGCTAACCATGATTATCAATGTAGCACGTATGCAGGGAATAATAATAATAGTAATAATAATAACAAAAGAGTCGATGTGATAAGTGATTATATATATATCAAAAAAAGAAACTTTAAAGCAGCAAAAATTTGAAAAAAAAAATCGTTAAGTATTTAAACTGAAAAAAGAAGAAAAAGTAGTTATTAACAATCTGTGAAGAAAACGAAATAATTTTCTCATTTTTACCTTTAAAAAAAAAAATCTCATTTTATTCATTTCCAGTATATATCTCCACCAATGTGGGCGTTGATTGGACGGACGTAGTTTGTTTATTTCGACGTAGGAGGTTAGTTGAGGCAGACGCCGCTAGGTGGCTGCCTGTAATTAGCGGGCGGGAAAAAGAATCGTCTGCCTCCTCATTAAGCCGCCATCAATCAATCAGATCGTCAGGAAGTGACGTTTTTTTGTCACCAAGATGTCGTTAATGTCGCTGATTGCCTGTTGACTACTGCCACCGCCGTTTCCTGCAAATTGTTGGCAGTACTGTGTGTGTGTTGGGGAAATATGCAAATATTCGTCCTCTCCCTAGAACTCTTTATATATTTCCCAAAACTAGCTTGAATTCAATAACTTTAACCAACGTAATGGTTGATCAATGTACACTCATGGACAAAACTTAAAACTGTTGGTGTTCGTCTATTATTATTATTATTATTTTTTAAGGAGACAGAGGCAATTTGGTTCACACTAGATTATCTCGTGGTGGTGTCTTGTCCATTAATATTAAGAAGGCGGGTCCTCCTCCGTCTTCCATGGAGCAAGAGTTATCTCATGTATCTTCAATAAAGGTCGCTGTAATATCTTTCAGAGTTATTGTTCGAATCCCGATATACATGCTGAAAGATACAAATTCCTCATTTTTATCCATGAGTTTATAAACAATTAGACTCTTCACCCAGAAGAAGCCTTTTTTAAAAATCATTCTCCAATTACACATGGTACAGAAAGGCGCTGCGAGTGCTGAATTCTCTTATATCTACAAACAAGCAAAGAATAGTTTTCCAGACCATTTGTCAGTGTTGGCAGGATGGTGATGCCTATAGTTGCATATTGGCAGGAGGAATTGACCAAAGGGATTCAATACCAAAAAGAACCAAAACAAAGGTGAACCAGTTAGAGTTCCAATACCATAAAGAACCAACACAGTGAGGAACCAGCCAGTACAGCTGCCAGGACGGACTCCAGTAATGAAGTAAGATATCCCCACTACTGTAAGTAACTCCACCTTCACTACTGAGTACACAGCTCGGCAGATACTTCTTTAAAAAATTATTGTCGAACAATACCTCTTTCTATCTAATTTCACAGAAACCCAACCCCCATTATCCTTTAAAAAAAATATCAAGGCGTTTTGTCGATTTGCATAGCTCAATTTCAGCTGGTATGTAAATATGTATAGTCGTTGTAGACTCCAAACCCAAGCAGGTATGTACTGGAGGAACACTACGCACTTGACATGTGTCTCTCTCTTGAGAGATTTGCATAGATTCAGCTGGTATGTAAATATGTATAGTCTTCATTGTTTCTTCCTAATCCCAACCATTCCTAGAGGATCACTACACACTTGTCATATCTACACTCGACCTGTGTCTCTCTTCTGAGAGAAATATTGAACGCCTTTAAACTAGATTTTTATCTTAATCGACCACTATCTTAGAGACACAGCACTACACTGTCCATCCAGTAGTAGGTTGGGTATAGACAGGAAATGGAAGATAATTTACATAATGAGTGTTCATAGGAAGTAGGTGAGTAAACGCCAGCCGAATGAACTGGCTTCGCCCGTGTAGAGTAAAGCTTTACACACCCAAAGTTGTTTTTAATAATGTTTTATTACCTTATATTATTATTACTCTTAGTAGTAGTAATGTTGAAAGGATTCATTGATTTATCATCATCACTATTATATGGAGGGAATTGGTAGAAACCGTCGATTTTCAACCAACAAGACCCGAGATCGAATCTCACATTGGACACTTTTTTTTCTAAAATAAAAATTTCCTCAATGGTCCCCCAGATTATTGTAAAAGTCCAACCCCAACAGGGACTCTACTACTCTTGTAAGTGCAAAAGTATAATTACACTTTCTACATGTGTAAATATGTGGTGGGTGCACTAACAGGACAAGCACTCGCTTACTACCCACCATGATTATCATAACGTACTTTAATCTATCATCATAATCATATTTCGACCCCCCAAAAAAATACAAATTATCTCTTTATTGAACTAATTTGCATAGGTGTTTTATTAGACTTTTTATTTAACCTATATACATATGCGAAATATCGTTAATTTAGCAGTTTTGTGGTGGAGAAGAATACTAAACCTACAATGTTATATGCAACTAGATACCATAATAAAGTCCTTGTATGGTATTTATAAAATTGTGCTATAGATGTGTTTATAAAAAGAGAGAGAAGGTTGGAGCGTGGGTGTTAGAAGAGGAGGAAATTATTCCAGAAAGGAGAAGAAACTTCGGTAACTAACTTTTTATAAGTTGTGTAAACTTGTGTGGAGTCCGTGTGGAGTTGACGGTTGAGAAACATCAAATAATCCCGTATAACCCACGTGGCACAAAACTTCTCTCTACGTAGTCATAGAAAATTTGAGATTAGTAAAACTTTTAAAATGGGAGTATGGTTCATTAGTGGTAAACCCTCTTTGTCGACAATGGACCGGATGTTAGCAGAACACCAAAGAATGGAGGAACTACTGTCGACAATGGACCTGATGTTAGCAGAACACCAAAGAATGGAGGAACTACTGTCGACAATGGACCTGATGTTAGCAGAACACCAAAGAATGGAGGAACTACTGTCGACAATGGACCGGATGTTAGCAGAACACCAAAGAATGGAGGAACTACTGTCGATAATGGACCTGATGTTAGCAGAACACCAAAAAATGGAGGAACTACTGTCGACAATGGACCCTGATGTTAGCAGAACACCAAAGAATGGAGGAACTACTGTCGATAATGGACCTGATGTTAGCAGAACACCAAAGAATGGAGGAACTACTGTCGACAATGGACCGGATGTTAGCAGAACACCAAAGAATGGAGGAACTACTGTCGACAATGGACCTGATGTTAGCAGAACACCAAAGAATGGAGGAACTACTGTCGACAATGGACCGGATGTTAGCAGAACACCAAGAATGGAGGAACTACTGTCGACATGGACCTGATGTTAGCAGAACACCAAAGAATGGAGGAACTACTGTCGACAATGGACCTGATGTTAGCAGAACACCAAAGAATGGAGGAACTACTGTCGACAATGGACCTGATGTTAGCAGAACACCAAAGAAGAGAAGAATGGAGGAACTACTGTCGACAATGGACCTGATGTTAGCAGAACACCAAAGAATGGAGGAACTACTGTCGACAATGGACCGGATGTTAGCAGAACACCAAAGAATGGAGGAACTACTGTCGACAATGGACCTGATGTTAGCAGAACACCAAAGAATGGAGGAACTACTGGCGACAATGGACCGGATGTTAGCAGAACACCAAAGAATGGAGGAACTACTGTCGACAATGGACCTGATGTTAGCAGAACACCAAAGAATGGAGGAACTACTGTCGACAATGGACCTGATGTTAGCAGAACACCAAAGAATGGAGGAACTACTGTCGACAATGGACCTGATGTTAGCAGAACACCAAAGAAGAGAAGAATGGAGGAACTACTGTCGACAATGGACCTGATGTTAGCAGAACACCAAAGAATGGAGGAACTACTGTCGACAATGGACCGGATGTTAGCAGAACACCAAAGAATGGAGGAACTACTGGCGACAATGGACCGGATGTTAGCAGAACACCAAAGAATGGAGGAACTACTGTCGACAATGGACCTGATGTTAGCAGAACACCAAAGAATGGAGGAACTACTGGCGACAATGGACCTGATGTTAGCAGAACACCAAAGAATGGAGGAACTACTGGCGACAATGGACCTGATGTTAGCAGAACACCAAAGAATGAGGAACTACTGGCGACAATGGACCTGATGTTAGCAGAACACCAAAGAATGGAGGAACTACTGGCGAAATGGACCTGATGTTAGCAGAACACCAAAGAATGGAGGAACCTACTGTCGACAATGGACCTGATGTTAGCAGAACACCAAAGAATGGAGGAACTACTGTCGACAATGGACCCTGATGTTAGCAGAACACCAAAGAATGGAGGAACTACTGTCGACAATGGACCTGATGTTAGCAGAACACCAAAGAATGGAGGAACTACTGTCGACAATGGACCTGATGTTAGCAGAAACACCAAAGAATGGAGGAACTACTGTCGACAATGGACCTGATGTTAGCAGAACACCAAAGAATGGAGGAACTACTGTCGACAATGGACCTGATGTTAGCAGAACACTAAAGATTGGAGGAACTACTGTCGACAATGGACCTGATGTTAGCAGAACACCAAAGAAGAGAAGAATGGACCTGATGTTATCAGAACACCAAAGAAGAGAAGAATGGAGGAACTACTGTCGACAATGGACCGGATGTTAGCAGAACACCAAAGAATGGAGGAACTACTGTCGACAATGGACCGGATGTTAGCAGAACACCAAAGAATGGAGGAACTACTGTCGACAATGGACCGATGTTAGCAGAACACCAAAGAATGGAGGAACTACTGTCGACAATGGACCGGATGTTAGCAGAACACCAAAGAATGGAGGAACTACTGTCGACAATGGACCGGATGTTAGCAGAACACCAAAGAATGGAGGAACTACTGTCGACAATGGACCGGATGTTAGCAGAACACCAAAGAATGGAGGAACTACTGTCGACAATGGACCTGATGTTAGCAGAACACCAAAGAATGGAGGAACTTACTGTCGACAATGGACCGGATGTTAGCAGAACACCAAAGAATGGAGGAACTACTGTCGACAATGGACCTGATGTTAGCAGAACACCAAAGAATGGAGGAACTACTGTCGACAATGGACCTGATGTTAGCAGAACACCAAAGAAGAGAAGAATGGAGGAACTACTGTCGACAATGGACCTGAGTTAGCAGAACACTAAAGAATGGAGGAACTACTGTCGACAATGGACCTGATGTTATCAGAACACCAAAGAAGAGAAGAATGGAGGAACTACTGTCGACAACTGGACCTGATGTTATCAGAACACCAAAGAAGAGAAGAATGGAGGAAACTACTGCCGACAATGGACCTGATGTTAGCAGACCACCAAATAAGGACCAGTCAATGTCCATGACATAGATATTGTACCAAGAATCCACCTACAAGAGAGTGTACAAAGACAAGGAACCTACCCCCTTTCTCCAAGGGTGTCTAGCAGCAGTCCGCGGTCGAAGCCTCTATGCCGAGCTAGGGCCCGCACCAGCGCAGGCTTGTGCACAGTGTAGGGGGTCCTGAGAACATCCCCCGGGGTGATGTAGGTGAAGACAGTCCTTGGGACTGTCTCCAGGTCCATGGCGACCCGCGGGGAGATGTCCCTGTGACACAGATCTGGCTGGGATCTTTCTTGTCTTAGCACAGTACCACAATGTAGCGTTGATCCCTAGTACACATGGAACAGCCCATGATAATCATGGTGGGTAATTATTGACTGCTTTTACCGTAATTGTACCTCATATCTACATAAAATATATATTATATATATTTAATAATTGTATGTATTTCTACTGTCCCCTCAAAGCTTATGTCCATACTTCATTAAAAATACCCATTCCAAGAGTCGAACATCAGTATCAGTATAAAAGGAAAACCGAAAAAATGCAATATTAGTAATATGGTAGATTAAACTGGCGAAACCGCTGGGAGGGTTTATCATTGATGAGCCAGGCCCTCCCATTAATTTTTCATTGCAGATAAGGGCATTAGAAATTGTTTAATTTTTTAAAAGAATCATACGCGTCTATAATAGTTTCAAATTCTCATAACAAATGGCGCGCGCTAATGTATCATATAGAAATAAGTTTGTATTTTTCACTACAAATGTGTCAAAGCCCCGTTTGGTTACTTGTACTCACTGGTGGAGTTGAACTTTTTCAAGAATCGAAAGCCATTGAAGCAATTTATTTTAAAATCCTCAATGCGGGATTCAATCCTGGGTCATGGCAGTCTAAAAATCAACTGTTTAAACTACTTCTCTACCAATTAAATAGGTGCTAGCATAGAATGAATTTTGAATAAAGAAAAGAGAGAATACATTTACGTTTTAAATAGATAAAAAAAAAAAGAAAAAGCGAGCTATTTGTTGGCAAATTTTCAAGTAGAAAAAAAAAAAAGTAGAGAATTCACATCCCATATTACAAAGATAAATTAGGATGCAACGGTCATAAATAGAGAGAGAGAAATAAACAGCAATATATTGCATATTAGAAAAAAAAAGGCAGAAGAAACTATTAAACACCAGTTTGGCAACTTGCCCATCACGGCTATCTATTTCAGACGATGTTATTAGTGTTGCTCCCAATTTAATTTTGAGATCGAGATGAATTTCCAGTATGGAGAAAATTTGCTTTTTTTGTGTGTGTTTTTTGGTGCAAATTTATGGACTTACATACACATCATTTTTACATGGCAAAATTAATTTAGCAAAGTGTTATATTAG
>CP092870.1:98316170-98378388 GCA_030710605.1 Cordylochernes scorpioides
CTATTAAAATTCCCTAACACTATTCTAAATTCGTAGTTTGGTCTAACAATATAATAGTTTTTAAACTTTTTTACACATTCATTATACCAATCCTTTCATACACCCTCCCCCCTATCAATCGCGGTATGCATACAAACTAAGATTAAAAATTGCTATAAACGCCAAAATACCTCAATTATCATTGCTAAATTTACCCTAACAATAACTAGCTTCAAGGACATCATGAAATCAAAGAAAATATTTAATAAAACTTGGGAACTAAATGCCCTTCAATATAAATTAACCTATGCCTCATACAATCTCTTACTAACTATTCATATTCAATGACTGATATCAGTCTCAACTGTAAGCTGACCTAACCTTAAAATAATTATAAATATCAAAAGTCCCTAAATTGTCTTTGCCTCAACACCTAGTACCACTGCAAAGATAATTTAATAGGACAATTTACTAATTAGAGCGACAAAAGAATAGGACATTCAACTCATGAAGGCGACAAACAATTGGAGGCGCTTCCTCCACTGATAAGATCCTATTGATTGACCTTCTCTCCTCAAACACGCTCCAGTCACAGCAACCACTCTACACCGCTAGTGTAACAACTTTATCCTACCTGTTGACTGTAGGCAACACGCAATAGTTCTAGGATATGGAATTAAAGGGCGTCTGTATATACCCAACCGATATCTGTACTAATGTGGAAACCTACACTCTGCTGCACCACTGCTCTAAACTACCTGGCTTCTGATTGTCTATGTCTACTTAATCTCAATTCAAGGGATTATTGAGCGTCATACGATGGCGATGATGGCTCCGTATACTCAACTTTGGACGTCACTAAGAACACAAACAGCTCGCCGCCAAACATTACTCCGACCTCGGCAGTACATCTTTTCCTGGAGTTGTTGTGTGGCTCTGGAGTAAACTTGATGTCGCCCAGCTATACCTATACATCTATTTAGCTGCTTGCGCCACCGATCCTACTGTAAACTATGCACCATACTGAAGTACTAACTCGTTGTTCATAACTGGGAAGTAATCACCTAATAGCCACTCAAGAGCGTTCTGGTTTTCCAGTCGCTTCTTGGTCAAATAATATCTTATTCTATTTGGTCTCTCCTGATCTAATCTTAATAAAAAAATTTACCCTAAACTTGAATATTTGTGCTAAATTGGTTACACCTAATTGCCAAATATTAACAAGACTGATTGTCTATACTTACAATATGCATTGAGAGAGAAATTTAAAAATTTCAACATGGAATTTCAAAACTTAAGGTTTCATGGAAAAAAAATTCTATAAGAAAAAAAAAAATTCTGCTTAAATCTGTCCCACCTGATACATATTAAAGTTTTACGAACTTACGCTTTCTATACATGCACTCTCTTCACACTACATCATGTCAGTGACTATGGCCACCGCTCACATCACAAAGTCTACACTTAATTGCTAATATTAAACAAGACTGATTGTCTACACTTACAATATGCACACTACACTTAAAAATTCAAAATTTAAAGTTTCATGAAAAAAAAATCTATAAAAAGAAAATTCTGCTTAATTTGGTCTCTCAAATCTTATCTTTAATAAAAAAATTACCCTAAACTTGAATATTTGTGCTAAATTGGTTACACCTAATTGCTAATATTAAACAAGACTGATTGTCTACTCTTACAATATGCACACTACACTTAAAAAATTCAAAATTTGAAGTTACGTGAAAAAAAAAATTCTATAAAAGAAAATTCTGCTCAATTTTGTTCTCTCCCATTTAATACATACTAAAATTTTATGAACTGACTGTTTCTTAGACAGCTTTCTTAATTTACCTAGAGTGCCTATCTATGGGAAGGGTTTTGTTTTATACGCATTTTATTTTATATATATCAGGGTCTACTATATTGTTCTTTTCTTTAGTCCAGCCTGGACCTCCTTTTAACTAAAATAAAATAGATTTGACATCATTATATTAGATTGACCTATTTGTTCTGCTAGGGACTACGTTTGCTCACTACGCGGTAGTTTAAAATTTTTACTATAAATTGCAGGCTAGTTTCTTTTACACTTTTGATGGTATTATGTGTATTTTGACTTGACCTGGTTTGATTCAGCACGCTTTCCTTATCGAAGTCTCAATAGAACACGGGATTGAGTGTTCAAAATATATAACATTATGGTACTCAAGATTCATCTCGTTAAGACATGGCTGTCGCAGTGTTTTCTCGTGGTATGACAGAGGTGAACCGAGCCTAGACACATCTGAGAAGGTGCAGGTTGGCACAACTATATCTCGCGTAGATTAACTCAGCATGTCGATTAATCAATCTTGGAAATTCTGAGCGAAATTGGTGCATCAGCCTGCAGGTGGATAGTATATAGATTAAATCTATATTTTATAAATGATGCATTTATTTCAAATATTCTCTCCACATCCTACCACAGTGACCCACTCTTCAACTGGTTCATGCCACGTGGTTTTGCGCGCGGTGGCGTCCATCGGGATATTGTTTTATGTCGTTATTCACTCACGTCCACCTTCGTAAGTATCTTTAAATCCTATTACATAATATACAAATTTGTAGGCAGAATTACATGCTCCGATATCCACAGTTCAAAACTACGCAAGTCTTTAGTCTCCAAGGCCTATTCCCGACCTCCCAGAAATGTAGTCTTTGCTACTGGTTACCAATGCCTAATGTCACATTTTATAAAACTATGAAAGCCGATGTTGAAACGAGTTTTTTAAGTCTGCTATGATGCTATAAGTTTCTTTTGTTATTGGCTTCTGCTGCCAAGCAACCTGAAGATAAGGTTTTTCTGGAAAGGCTTATCAAAAACCAGTCAAGTGTAAACACACACGAGGTGCAAAATTTTTTATCGCTGTTTATCTAGGTTATTTGTATAACCATTATCTAGTAAACTGCTAAGTTCTTATTTCGAATTAGAGTCATTAATTTCTAAAGGACACAGGTTATATATAAAATTAATTTGATCTTTGGCTGGAGCTAAAGAAAAGAAACAACAAATTTCACTACTTTCATTATTTTTCTGTCAATAAACGCTATACTGTTGTCACGCATTTCCCTCCACGAAGAGTTACAAATAAGAATATAACATTCTACTGGATCATAAAACACTATCTTGCGTACTCGCTACTATGCTTGACAATGAAGGAAAATTACAATACCAGTTTAAGATTCCCATGCATAAAAAGACAAAAAAATACAAGACCAGTTTAAGAGATCATCTACACTGTTAAAAATAAAAAATTGGAACACGTTTTTATCTAGAACTAAAATTGAACAAACATATTTATCGCATAAATTAAAGTAACCAAAAAAAAAACTAAAGTAAATTAAAATAAATAATGGAGAAAATGATTTATTATACATAACTGTAATCTAAATGGTAATAAAACATTTTACACAAGAGAATTGCGTTGCGATACTTTTACCATAAAATTGGCCTTACTGGCATCCATAAATATATTATCTTGTCTCAATGACTTTTGCAAAAATTGTTTTTAAATATATTTGGCATATTATTAGAATATTATACTAAATTAAAATGAATAGATAAATAAAAGAAATGGAAGAAATATGTGCAGGCATAGTGCCAAGCCTAAAGGCTAAGCCTTTCAAAAACGTACCTTTCCCACCAAACGCTTGGTCTAGACTGTCTTTGTTATTTTTTCCCGCTAAAAAATTTTCCTTGTAATTTTCTATCTACCAGCTAGTATAACGGAATTTTTAAGATTGTTAACTAATAAACACAAAAAAATTATACTCTAAACTAGTGTATCTTGCTAAAAAAATTACTGGTGTTGACAATATATGATTTAAAAGATAGATTACAAAATGATGTAGTGTTTTAAGTTATAACCCAACTTCTATAACGTTCAAAAATTTTTATACTGGACACATGGTGACCTCGACACATATTTGTTTAGAATTGGCAAAATTGGTTCACTTGCATGTACTTGTGGAAACTAACAACAAACCCCTGAACACCTTCTGATAAAATGTCCATTAACTTCTGATCCAAGGGAAGAAAACCAACTTTATCTGACCGATACAAATAAGCTGCTTGCAATAAAGACCAATACATCAAGTTTAATCGATTCTGCAGGATGTACATTTAGAGGCGAAAGTGCTGACTGTACATATTTTTAAGCCACTACTTATAATTGCTATATGTAAAATTTGACGTCAACGCCTAATCCCAATGATTTCCAATGTTCAATTGTATTAATTAAAAAAATATAATATGATGTTACACAATAGGCTAAAAAACGACGTTCTATTTTTATGCGAAAATCTTTTTACACATAGTACAAATAGTTTTAAATATAAATTTGGCATTACTGTAAATTTTAAAACTAAAATGTAAGTGGACAACTGCCGCCTTCTAGCATATTATTTGGCTTAATTAAAAAAAATATGGCTCGTTTATCTAATATTTAACAAAAAAGGCACCACCACAAATGTATCAAATCTTACCTTAAAAAAGAAAATGGCGGGATCCTTTCTCCACGTGGTTGGCCGCCTCGTGGACTTTCCCATTCTTTACTGGATTTTCCGTAGCCTCCAACTTGCACACATTTATCTATTAGTTTTATGCTTTAGACAGGATTTTACATGTTACATGTTCAAGCAGCAGGGCGCTATTTTACCGTGAACCTTTCGTGGCCATAATGGAACTGATCGGCCCCACGTTGAAGGCGTCATTGATGAGCCGAATATCTGACGTTATCGTCTGATATCCATGAGCCTCTTTCTTTCTCAGGGAGTTCACAAAAATAACACATCCTGCTATAAAAAGATATATAGTTTGCGTGTATCCTGCACGCACTGGGGTTAAAAAAAAAGGAAGGACATAAACTCTGGTTAAATTTACATTATATATTTATTTATCTCTTTTGACCAAAAGAAAAAACACAAAGATAAGAAAAAAATAAATAAATATGCAATGACGATTGAGTGGGAAAGTTTACATATGTATACCTGTTTAAAAAAAATCATTATAAAAGAAAATACTTAACTTTAGTGCTTCAGCTGGAAGGCTGGAAACCCCTCCCCAAAAATTATTTAGAACTACATTTTTACGAGCTTCCCTACTCTCTTATCTTTTTCTAACCAGCACCGCCCCCCCCACTAAAACTTCCTCGTGACTATCTTATCTACCACTGACCAGCCCCCCCCCCCCAAAAAAACTTGCTTGCCACTAACTTTTTCCTCCCAGGGTGACCAAACAAAAATTAAAAAAAATAAAAATAAATCTTTATCTGTGATAAGAAAGACATTTAAAAAAATAAAATTATAATAAAAAAAATTATCTTTCGAAATATTAATTTAAAAATATTAATTAAAAAATAGAAAGCCCAAAAATAACTGCTTATTTAAAATAAAAGGAAAATTTATTATAGTACTATATGTTATTTAAAAAAAAACTAGAAATAAAAAAGGAGGTGAAGAGATGGGCTGGTTTTTTACAGAGAAGAATTCTCGAAGTCCGCTTCATACAACAACAACAACAACAAAAGCCTTTATTTAGGGCATTCCGCCCCATACAGGATTCACCGCATTTACACGTCAACAGGAGGAGAGGGAAGAGGAAACATTTACAACAAAAAATAAGGTTTGTTACCTATTTACAGATGGATCATCCTCCAGTATCCTTTGCCCTGCATTCTTTCTCATGCGCCCAGCATCCGTACAGAACTTAACGTATCTATCAATCAGTAATCTATCATTCAGATCTGAAGAGAGAAGTTGACACATGCTATGGTATCCAGATTGACCAGAGGTAGGGCTTGGGAAAATTTCAGTACGTTTTTCTGTTAAGAGAGGGCATTGGAAGAAATAGTGAACCAAATTATCATCCATGAGATCCTTACAAAGTAAACAGTTCCGGCCATTTTCTTTCCAGAAGTCTTTTCTTTCTTCCCTGAAAAATTGCCATAAAACTCTATGTTGTGCAACTAGTCTTTTGTTGGGAAGCGAGATATTTAATCGTAGGTACTCCTCTGTCATGAATGATTCACTCAAAGATTTGTAGTGAGCAAAGTGGGTTGAATCAGTAATTTTCATCTGATCGTTTTGAATTAGTTGGTCTGTGGTAGTTCTAATTATGCCTGGCAATTCTTTCTGTATGGCTAAGTAGTCTTCGCAGCCCTTCAGAAAGGAATATCCCTTGGAGTCTAGAATTTTTATTAAATTTTGAGTAAAGCTGTTTTCTATTTCCTTTTTCGCGTGACTTTCCAGAGATAGTTTAAGCAAGCATGTGGTAATCTGCTCGTCTCCATTTTTAAAATCCTGACCCAAAACTTTAATGTGAGTTTTACAGCATTAAGTTCAGTTGATATTCTTCCACATTCTCTTCTGAGGACATATCCTGGTGTGAAGTTTGGTAAGTCTAAGAGACGACGAAGAAATGCATCTTGGGTATTATTGACTGTCTTCAGCTGGTTGATTGCCCACATTGGTGCGCATATAGTAAAGTAGGAAGAACAATAGTGTCAAGAAGTTTCATCACTGAGGTAAAGGACTTTATTCGCGCTTTTGTAAGGATTCTCCAAAGTACATTAATTGCATTCAGTGCTTTGTTTCTAAAGTATTGGGAAGCATATTGGGTCGAGATTTTTGTAGTCAGAGGGTAACCCAGATATGTATACTTAGCTACTATTGTCAGGGGTTGCTGACCCCAAAACCATGTCTCGGAACGAGCTGTTCTTCCACCGTTTCTAAACACCATTATTTTAGATTTATTTTGGTTTAACGTTAGGCAGTTCTCTTCTAAGTACTTTTTAAGTAAGTTAATCTTCAATTGCAAATTTATTTTCGATTCTCCTAAGATCACTATGTCGTCTGCATACAGTAAAAGGTGTATAGTTCCATAATTCTCAAGATTTATGCCTGGCAATTCTGATTCATCGAACAGGGGTACCAGATCGTTTAGGAAGAGAATGAATAAATAAGGTGACAACGGCTCCCCCTGCAATACTCCCGCTTGTATTTTGATAGCCTCCGTGAAGGAACCCCGCCATCTGACTGTTGCCGTCATTTGGGTATAATAGTTCTTAATTAGTTTAATAAATCGGCAACTCAGACCATTTAATGCTAATTTTTTCCAAAGTAGATGGTGCGGCACGGTATCAAAGGCCTTCCTTAGGTCAATGAAGAAGGCGTATAACTTTCCCCTTCTACGGCTAAGGGTCATTTGAATTAATGATACGAGCGTGAAAATGTGGTCCTGACAAGAGTAGCCTTTTCTAAAACCAGCCTGATTTTCTGCCAAAATTGACTTTCTCTCCATCCAATCGTTCAATCTTGTCTTCATGATAGATGTAAATAATTTCGATAGGTTAGAAATCAGGGATATTCCTCTGTAATTTGACGGGTTGTCCGGATCTCCATTTTTGAATATTGGGTGGATTATCGTTTTTGTCCATTGTTGAGGAACTTGGGATGTCCCTAAGATTTTATTAAATAAGTTCCTGAGATAAATTGTATGTTCTTCTAACAAATATTTAATCGCTTCGTTAGGAATTTCATCAAGTCCTGTAGCCTTATTTTTACCCAATTTGGCAATTTCCTTGGTGACCTCAGTTAGAGATATTTCACAATCTAATTCGGGGTCAATGTCCAATATCTCAAGTGGTAACTGTACAACTTTTGTTAAATTTGAACCAAGTAACTCCCGGTAGAAGACTTGCCAGTCTGCAGTAGAAATTTCACCTTGTAGGTTATTCCTATATTTAAGTGAATTAATAGTCTTCCAAAATTGGGAAGGATCTTTTACATTACTGAGGATAACTTGAATTTTGTCAGTATATTCCTTTTTTTGAAGTCCGCTTCATTGTCCACCGGCTTTTCCTTGATTCTGTGGGTGACTTTGTGGAGGCCCCAGAAGTGGCCTCTACACCTGTCTTAGCAGATATGTGTCTATTTTTATTGGGAAATGATTGTTTTCCATTAATTTATTTTTCTTAGGCATCTGACCCTGCCTAAATTTTTCAATCCCTTAAAGGCTATAAAAGTGTTGAATATTCATATTAAGAGCGCATAAATGAATTTTCATAATAAATAATAGTTAAGTCTTCCTAGACCGCATTTGAACTCAATAAAGCTAATAAAAACTGTTTCAGATAAGAAAAGTTGGGCAATTGAACTGTTCAACTTTCAAAAAGCGGTTGGGAATAAAATTGCACTCACACTCATGCACAATAAATAATAGTTGTATATTTATTGTCAACCAATTTTATTTAACCTGTCTTAGGAGTCAACCTGTTTTGCGAGAGCCTTTTTGATTGGAACCAAATATAAACTCTCAAGGCATATTTTACTGTAAATCACATAATAAAAGAAAATAAGACCTAATCCAAATTGTGCTTTATCAACTGTGAATCACAAATAGAAAATTAAATATATAAATTGAAAGTATAGACAAAAATTCATTTAATTTTATTTTAAACTATTCTAAATAAATTTAGTACCCATAGAAGGGCGCTTATTCAAATAGAGGAAGAGATATTTTGTAAGAAGAGATAATCTTTTATCGGGAGAATGCATCGACAAGCCAACTGGTAGTAAACAATATCTGTCAAAACAGGAATTAAATTTAGCTGTTGATCTTTGTAAATCCATGAGCATGAGTTGGACGAGCCCGCACCCTAGAATGGGCTACCCCCTTTTCAGAAGACTTATAAACCTGTGATAGTCTGTACTAGAGATTTTGATCCTGTTAAGAAAGGCCATTTGACCTTTTAGACAAAAAGGATCTGACCAAAAAAAAACCCTACTTTGTCAGTGCTATCAATAATGATCCTCTAAATAAACAGTATTTAAGACTAAGGTGATTTCGCGGAGCGAGTCAAGTAATGTTGGCGAAGATTATTTGTGAGGTAAGACCATTTGTTTTTTTTTATTATTATTTAAAAAATATTCCTGCAAATAAACCTAGCTATGTTGGCTTATCATCCATGATAATGGAAATCTTGCAGTCTAGCTGAAAATGCCTCTGAAACCAGAGCCCATCAGCCATTTTGGCTTGTTAAAAGTACATTCAATATGATCAACAAATGTGTCCTTTCCAGGAAATATGACTGATGTGTTGATGAAAATTATCCAAATAAAAAGGCATCGGTAAATGTAAATATATGTGGGCTATAAGTCTAAATTTCCATAAATAAAAAATAATGTTTAAAGAGATGTCATAAAACTAACTCTAAGACCATTACATGAAGTCTGAACAGAAACAATAGTGTGCTAGCCTTTAATGTCCTCAAATTATTTAAGGATGCTAATCCTCGAAGAGCTGAGAGAAATATACACATTATGCAATTATTCACATGAAATTTCTTGTAAGAGAAAAGTAAAAGATTTTTACATGTGAAGGCAGATGTGCATATAATTAGACTCTTCATACACACTAGAAGTCATTCTGAGTGTATTCTGGCCTCAAAAATTCCCATACAACTTCACCAGCTAAAATACTCCTTTGGAAAATTAAGTTGATTTTATATCACCTCTTGTGTTGGATGATATGAAATCAAAGCCACCCCTGCATTAATGAGGGTCACATCCTGAAAATATGGTATAGTTAAACCTGTCTATAGCGCCTTTCTCTCTATAGCGCCTGATTTTAAACATAAAAATGTAAACATTTTACATTAAAACAGACCTGTTTATAGCACCCCCTCTCTATAGCACCCTATTTTGGAGAGTCCCAAGAGGGGACGCTATAGACAGGTTTAACTGTATATAGAAAATTAAACATAACCCAGTTCCTGACAGTTACAATTTATAAGATGTATACAGGAGGGAGGGCGTATATAGTAGTACAGTGGTACCTCGACATACGAGTTTAAATTTGTTCCGCAACCTTACTCGTATCTTGAATTACTGGCCATACTGCCTCGACAGGTCAACAACTCGAACACCTTGCTCATGTTTTTCTATAATTTCACGTTTTAATTCAATACTCATCTTTTTCTTAGCACTTGACTTTTTACAAACTTTCTTCCGATCCATTGTTATCAAAATAAATGAAGGGCGCTCGTATGTCGAGGTACCACTGTACTATGTAAATGTCGTTCCACCAGCACTAACAGTCATGGGGCTAAGTTGGTTACAGGCATCTATGGGTAACACAAAGGACCAGGCAGGTTGGATGGCGCCTAAGATAGAGGCCAGAGCCATAGACGCGACAAGGTCCAGGGGGTTGTGTTGTCTGGCGGCTGGTAAAACTCACTAATGACTTGTAGAAGTTCCCAGGGAGGAAATGACATAATCTCAATGAACTGGACCTCGTCTTGCCTGGGTGTGGTGGCTGGACTCTCTTTTTATAACTTTATTGTCTTTTTTTGTGATTACATGATGGGGGGCCACAAGATGGCACTTTGAAGTTTTATATACATTTGGGACTTTACACTATTTATATAATAAGTATGCATATGAAAATGTGTACATTGACTTATGTTGCTACATATATATTAGTTGGAAACTATTATAGACGTGTGTGATTCTTTTAAAAATTAAACAATTTCTACTGCCTTTACTGCAATGGAAAAATTGATGGGAGGGCCTTGCTCATCAGTGGTGAACCCCCAGGCGGTTTCGCCATTTTAATTTATTTAATGGTAGATTAAACTGGCGAAACCGCCGGGAGGGTTCACCACTCATAGGCAAGGCACTTCCATTAATTTTTTCATTGCAGTAAGGGCAGTAGAAATTATTTTATTTTTAAAAGAATCATACGCTTCTATAATAGTTTAGAATTTTCACAACAGATGGCGCGCTAATGCATTGCATATATATTAGACTTTTGTTATAGTTGACCAAAAATAGTGCTTTGGCCTATTCAGTTTATTTTAAATCTGAGCAGAGAACAAATACTTTTTTAAATGCATTCATTAAAAGAGAGAAGTGACCCTTTTGAATAAGAATACCATCCTCTCCTACACTTTTTTACAATATATAATGAAAGATTGAGGGCAGATATATCCAGAATTTAGCACATCTCCCCATTAAAATGCATAAAAAATAAATATGAACCGAATTTTATATGCATTCAGTCTTTACTGTTTATGTACCTTATGTTTCTAAGGGGTAGTTGGCGTTCTGCGCTCCAGGAAGCTGAGTATAAATATCTCTCTCATGTTTTCCATAAATTTATTAAGTTACTCTATACAAAGTAACCTTGCTATAACATCACTTGGGCTATGATTTTTTTGTTGTTATAGCCAATTGCCAAAATATTGGACGTCAGGATTGTAACCAAGGCTGTTATGACAATATTAAACTGCATCTGTTCTTGTGCCTTGCTATAGCATCACTTAGGCTATAATTAAATGTTGTTATAGTCAAAGTTATAACAATGGGTACTTAAAATTGAACATCTGGTTTCTCACCAAGGCTGTTATAACAAGATATATAAAAGTGATTTTGCACAATTTGGATTATAAACACGTACTTCAGTACTTTTGTCTGAAAATGGTAACAATGCTGTTACTGAAACATCACACACTATTTATTTATTTTGTCTTATTACCTTGTGTTTAAGATATATAAAAAATAATGAGAGCATATTCTGACAAGAAGCACATGTGCTTTTTAGATATCTATATTCTTGTGTACTCCTAGAAAACTATCAATATATTTGTTACTTTCTATATGTATACGTTTAGCTTACAGGCAAAGTCGACTTTCACCGAAGTGTGCCTGGATCATGGTGCCATGATCAACGAAAGCTGTACCCCTACATCCCATGCCATGAGATCACATGGAATTCGTGTAATCTTTACACAAGAGGATAAGAAACAACAACAACATACTTTTAGCTGGGTTCTTGCAACGACTAACTGGCAAAAAATGCTATGTCAACAGAAGTAGGGTGAATTACCATTACTTTTTCAAGGTGTTTTGGTTCAACCATGTGTTTGTTCACTTTAAGCATACTCAGCACTATTTAGTGTCAAAAATTTTAGTTAAAACTAATCTCTCTCCTTCATACCTATCTCTACAGTTCCCATCAAAACAGATGTCAAAACTTTTTTTTTTTTGCTTATCCCTAGTACAAGTGGTACAGGCCATGATAATCATGGTGGGTAGAAGAAGGGGACTGCTTTTACTATAAGTGCACCTCATGTCTACACATGTGGGAAGCAGTTCGACTTTACATTTACAAATGTGCCAGAGCCCTGTTTGGTTACTTGCACTCGCTGTTGGGGTTGGACTTTTTGCTAGAATCGGGAGCCATTGGAGCATTTTTTTTTTTTAATCAGAAAAAAAGTGACCAATGTGGGAATCGAACTCGGGTCATAGTGGTCTAAGACCAAGGGTTTAGATCATCCTTCCATGGACCCCCAGATATCATCTATTGGTCATCTCTGTAAACTAGTGACTCAGGTTATTGATAAAGAAGATGTGACCTTCTAGGTACAACAACCTCCAACAGTGTTTTTTGCTTATCCCAAGTACATGTGGTACAGGCCATGATAATCATGGTGGGTAGAAGTAGGCGACTGCTTTTACTGTAAGTGCACCACATGTCTACACATGTGACAAGCAGTCCAACAGTGTGATGGGGAGTGAAGTAAGATCTATAAATTAACTACAATAAGACCTAATCCAAATAATAGTATGTGACGTTTCAGTAACAGCATTGTTACCATCATTAGACAAAATAAAATGATGGTGGTAACAATGCTGTTACTGAAACGTCGCACGCTATTATTTAATTTGGATTAGGTCTTATTTTCTTGTAGCTATAATCCAAATTGTGTTTTATATCAATTATAAATTAAATAAAAAGTTACAGAAACTCAATGAGAATACAGAGGGAATGGCAAAATTATGTACAGTCACTAAAGGTAAGCACAATCAACCAACACCTGCTCATGCAGCTGTTGTTAGGGTCACAGTAGCATTGATGTCTGTCCTCCATAGACCAGTTGGTCTCGAGGACCACGCCATCACCATCTCCTCAGCGGCGAAGTACGTTATCTACGTATTCTTCGTAGATCCCAAAATGTGTGGTGTCGCTGGAGACCCACTGGCGATTCTTTACCAAACTCTGCAGCGCTGGCAGAGGCGCCATATTCATTGTACATAGTGTATATAATCCATATTATCTTTTTTTTTAAATAGTGCAGACTGTGCACTTTGCATGTATTGACAAGATGTCAATAAAATTATTTTAATTGTCAATTGTCAATGTTAGGAATGACCTCAGTGAAAGCTAAGCTGGACTGCCATAGAATGTGGTTAATGTTCTTTGAACAACAGAAGAGAGATGTATACATACATACAGTACATTTAACCATCAACTCATGAAGTTGCTGAATTTTTAAGCCCCAAGAGATAAGAAGGAAGAGAATAGTGAAGCACAATTTGGATTATAGACAATTTTTTTTTTTTTTTGACAATTTAAACAATTATTGATTCTTCTCTAATCAATTTTTACAAAGATGGAAAACATATATAATAAGATAGTAAATAAAGGGTAGATAAAATGTAGGGGAATAGTTGTGTATGTGTACACATTTCTTCAGCAAGGTTTCCCCACCTTGAGAGAGTTCTCCTCCAGACAAGGTCTTCTTGAACACTCCTCAGTTCCACGCCGAGTAAGTAGCTATAGATGCATATCTTGGCAGACGATAATTTGGATTATAGATACAGGAAAATAAGACCAAATCCAAATAAATTAATAGTGTGTGACATTTCAGTTATGTTGTTACCATCATCAGACAAAAGAATTTTTAAAATGTTTTTAAAATTGTTATTATTTTTTATTCTTTTGTCTGATGATGGTAACAACACTGTTACCGAAACGTCACATACTATTAATTTATTTGGATTTGGCTTATTACCTTGTAAAGAAGAGTAAAATATATAAGATTTTTGTTAAAATGAACATATCCAAATAAAAGTAATCAAAATATACTCAGGGACAAAACTTAAGGAAGTGGAAAGTCTTTGATGTTGCAGATCGTCTATATTTTTTTAAAGAGACAGAGGCAATTTTGTTCACACTTTGTTATCTCGTGTATATGATAAAGGTCACTGTAATGTCTTTCAGAGTTATTGTCTGAATCCCGATATACATACTAAAAGGTACAACTTCCTCAAGTTTTGTCCATGAGTGTATATATATATTTTTTTACTTATCCCTAGTACACGTACGTGGTACAGGCCATGATAATCATGGTAGGTAGTTAGCGACTGCTTTTACTGTAAGCGCACCACATGTCCACACATGTGAAAAGCAGTTCGACTTTGCACTTACAAATGTGCCAGAGCCCCATTTGGTTACTTGCACTCGCTGGTGGGGTTGGACTTCTGCAAGAATCGGGGGCCATTGGAGCATTTTTTTTTTAAACAGAAAAAAGTGTCCAATGTGGGAATCGAACCCGGGTCGTAGTGGTCAAAACTCAAACGGTTTAACCAGCCTTCCACCGACCCCTATGAGTGTATAATTCACTAATGCGCCATTTATATCTTCAGTAGGTTTATTTGTTTAGCATATTGGTTTTTTTTCTTATCCCTAGTACATGTGGCCATGATAATCATGGTGGGTAGAAATTGACGACTGCTTTTACTGTAAGTGCACCACATATCTACACATGTGAAAAGCAAGTTATTTGCATAATCTTAAATTTTTACCATCTCTCTGTGTATTGTTTAAAAAAATTGTGTACAAAGAAAAATTATATTTTAAAAAGAAAACTAAAATTGTGTACTTATTTTTTTAAAATGGGGTAAATAAAAAAACACAAAATAGAGAGTGAATATTTATTTTTATTTTCAAAGAAACACTCTGGTATGATACATGATAATGGATATTCAAATGTATAAGACAGAAAAATATAAAGAAAGAAAGGGAGTAACAGATGGCTGTAGAATATACAGATGTCTCAAGCATAATGATCTTCTCTATCAGTGGCCATGGTCTCTGGATCCTCAGCATTGCTGAAGTTGAGGAAGTGGGACGGCCGGTGGATCTCATGGTAGAACTCCTTGGGATCGGAGAGGTGGAGCTCGTATTTCATGCTGGGGTTGTGTTTCACCCCCATGAAGTTGAAGTTCCAGGATCCCTGAGCTGGTACCATGAAGAAGCCCAGGAAACGGTCAGAGAGGAGGAGCTGGACTCTCTCGTAGTGGGAGGGGAGGTAGCCCTTGGGGTTGTTGCCCCTGTCTGTGTTCTGTCGGCCCCATCATAGCCGCTGGGGGTGAGCTTGTAGGCTGTGAGGGAGCAGGAGCCCGGAGTGAAGCTGCAGGTGATGACGATGGTCTTCTCTCCATCCCAGAGGTTGGGGTTGTTGGTCATGACCTTGGCATGTGTGGTGACATCTTGGGGGGAGAGCTGGGGCTGCTCGTTGGGCTGGGTGTGGATCCACCCCAGAGCCTCCATCTCACTCAGGTACTCGTGGCCCGGCAGCAGGTTGGGGAGGTGGATGGTCTGGTGGGTGCCCCACTGAGGGGCCATCACAATACACCGGATCTCCTTCACCTGGGGGTTCTCGCTGGGGGAGATGCCGTACAGGTAACCAGAGATCTGGGTCCTTAGGTCAGAGATGGTGATGAACTTCTTGAGGATGTTCTCAGGTAGGATGTAGGTGTAGCCTGTCTCCTTGATGTCATCTGAGGAGACGTAGATGTGGTTGGTTCTCAGGTATAGATTGGTGGCTGAAATGGCTCTCACACGCCACTCTGTCTTGGAGGCAAAGGTCTGGGTTTCGTAGTTGCTGGTGGTTGAGGTGATGATCTCATCACCGTGTTTGTTGACTGTTCTGGTTGTAGTTTCTGTCAGCTGGGATTGCTCCTTGGTCTGCTTCTCAATCTCAGCGATCTGCTGTCTCTGGGCGGAGGGGGCAGAGATCTCCATACCCAGGATGATGTCTCGGATCTCACTCTGGGTGAGAGAGGCCACGTTGACGTTGTTCTTCTTGCCATAGTCCGCCAGGATGAGGTCCTTGAGGGACACCTCCACCTTGATCCACTCCTCATCTGTCAGGGTGGGCCAGATATGATGGACTTCTGTAATGGTGGTCTTGTCCGGCTTCAGGATTACCTTGGTCCTCTCGTTGTTAACATGGAGAGCTCTCAGGATCAGGATGAGCCTGGAGAAGGCAGTGTAGGAGGAGATGGTCTTGAGCCAGTCATCGTAGAGGTTGAAGAGCACCATCTGGGGCTCTGTGGCCTTCAGGATGAGATCTCCAAACTTCTCCACCTTCAGACAGGCCTGGAAGGGGAGCTGCAGCTCACTGCCCTTGATCACAATGTTGGGGAAATCCAGCAGATGCACCTCAAGGGGATCCAACATGCCCTTCCTGGTCACAATGATCTGCTTGGGCTGTTCCTCCACAGGCAGGGATCTGATCAGGGCTGCCACTTCCTCAGCAGTCTTCCACTTGGCCAGCTGGCCCAGACGTTTCTGTCCTGCCCACACAGAGGTGTGGATGATCTTCAGGAAGAGCTGTCCAGTCCTGGGGTTGAAGATAAAGATGGCCCCATTGATAGGCTTGGTGGTCAGATTGCCTTCAAAGGTCTTGTGGATGGTCACACGGTACACATTGGTGTCATCCACGAACCAGATGATCTGGTTGGAGAAGAGCTCTCCGTAGTTCTGGGATGACAGGTAGGGCTCGGTGGGTTCGGATGAATAGAGCTGGAGACCTTTCCTGATACGTTCCCTCAGCACATAGAGGGCAGGGTTGGCCTTCATGATCTTGGCCATGGCTTGCTGGATGAGGACCTTGCAGCCAGGGAACCAGTGTCCGTAGGCAGAGTGGAGGTTGTAGGCCAGGTCTATGGCAATCAGCACTCCTGTGGGGGACGGGTAGATGCTCATGTTGTCTGTGGTGTAGTCCAGGAACTTGGCTCTGGCATATCTCTCAATATCATGAGAGTCATAGTCCCCCCACCGGAGCTGGACATCTATCCAGTACTTCTGGGTGGTGGTGCCATCCATGGTGTCTTTGCTGTCAGCCAGCAGGGAGGGCCTGGAGACACTCCACTTGTAGGCAGCAAAGAGGAGGATGTCTGCGCAGGAGCTGTTCATCTTGTAAGATTTGCGCGGGTGGATAGTTTCCTTTTGTACTGTCTCAATCTCTAGGGCATCCAGTTCCTGGTCAAACACTTGACAGAGGTCCATGACAATGGACTCGTGGACCTTCTGCCACAAGTGAGCCCTGAAGATTTGGATCAGGGAGATCTTCAGGGTGGGGATCTTGCCGTGCATGAAGATTCCTGTAAGGTCCAGCTGCACTTGGAAACCCACGTAGACATTGGCCCTGTTGATGGTAGGGGACCACCAGAGGGTGAACCTTCTGTTGGGGATCTGGTTTAGACCAGAGCGCTGGGCATTGGTCAGCTTCTTGTACTTCATGGACTCCTCGAAGCCGCTGGCCTTCTCCCAGAAGAGACCCTCCCAAGTTGGGAAGTAGGTTCCCTTGAAGAGGGTGTGTTCCAAGATTCCCTCGACTCCTCCCAGGGCTTGGATCATGTCTGTTCTGTAGTTGTTGAGGTTCCAGAGCTTGCCGTCGTGCCTCTGGTGGGTCCACCAGAAGGGGTTCTGCTTCAGCACCTGGTACTGCTTAAAGTCTGTGCGCACCCTCCAGCCCTTGTCGTACGCTAGAGTGTGTCTGTCCTTCTGGAAGAGGGTGTTGATACGGGGAATACCTCTGTCCCAGCTGTCTTCCAGATCTTCCAAGGTCAGCCTCCTGTTCTGGGCGAGAGCCTCTTGTCTCTTGAGGGCATACTCTGCCCACACCCTCTGGGAGTCTATGAACTCACTCTCCCAGGGCTGGATGTAGCGGTACAGGTTAGGAATGACCTGGTCCTCATCGTGGGACATGCCGGACCTGAAGTGGGTGATGCCCACATCAGTCTGCTTGGACCAGCGGAGGTCGGACTGAGGGATGAGGACATGCCCCATGGAGAGCATGCCAAGGCCTCCCAGTTCCTTGGGAGTGTAGAACACCACTGGGGGGAAACGGGAAGGCATCTTGGAGTTGAGGCCGATCTTGATCCTGGTCTGGATCTTGTTCTCGCACTTGACCAGGAGGTCCAGGAGTTCCTGGGTGTTGACAGCGGACTCCCTGAAATAGGTCATGAGGCCAATGAGGGCCGTGTTCCACTTGTTGACAATCTTGGTGAAGGTGGTGGAGCCAGAAGCCATCAAGATCTGGCGGACCCTATTGTGGAACCTCTGCAGGGATTCATCATCCACACGGAGGAAGCACTGGGCTGTCCTCTCTTTAGTCACTTCATTCTGGAGATTCCACACCCCATCCTTGTGGGTGAACTCCTCGTGGGTCATGCGGCACTTGGGCAGAATGCGGCACTCAAACCCACACATGTTGAACAGCAGGTTGGGGTTGTCCTTGCTGTAGACAGATACAAAGCTGCTCTCCCAGTTGATGGTAGTCACAGACCTGGGGAGTCTGTTCTTGATGTCCCAGAACACGGCTCTGCCCAGGTTGACATCGTGCTTCATCAGTCTCATCCTGGCATCTCTGGGCCAGCACTTCTTGTTGTTGTAGCCCACAATGTTCTCGTTGTTGGGGTCGGGGTGCTCGGTGAGGTAGCGCTGGATCAGATCCCTGGCCTCCTCTGCTGTGAACCGGAAGCAGATGTGGATGCGGTCGATGTACCGGGAGTAGAGGCGGATGGGATGGCAGATCTCAGAGGCCACATCCTGGAATGTGAGGAAGTCATTGGGCATCTGCGGGGGTCCCGCCATCTGGCTGGCTCTCTGGAGTCCCAGGACCAAGAGGTCCAGCACCAGTCCGTAGTATTGAACAATGAAGGAGGAGAACTGGAGCCCCCTCACAATCCCGTAGGAATTGACGTGGTTCATGTCCTTGTAGTTGATGGAGACGTTGTTCTTGGCTGTCATGTAGTCAGCAATGTTGTGGTCCACAATGAGCCGCAGAAGCCTGTTGAGCAGGGTTAGGTCCATCTTCTCGTACATTTTCTCAAACTTGGTCTCGCACATGACAGTGCACTCTCCCTCGTTGGTGTCCCACACGTCCTGGAGGTTGTTAATGCCCTGGCACCACTTGTACACCAGCAGGGGAGGTGGCTCAGAGTCTGCAGGCTTGATCCAGGGTGGGAACAGCCTGCGCTTGTCTGCCTCGTACCAGAGGTACTGGTCCAAGTAGGCATCTGTGATCTTCTCCAGTGGCTCCACCTCGTACACAGGGATCAGGTGGCTGTAGAGGTCCATGAACTCAATCTTGACCTCCTTGAAGGATCTCTGGGTGAGGAGATGACGCTTGATCCTGGACAGGGCTTCGTGGGGGTTGTCATAGGCTTGTTCAATCAGACCAAGCTCTTCCCTCTGGTTCTGATTCAGACGGCTCTTGACACTGTAGGCCTCCTTGAGTCTCTCCAGGGCCAGAATGAGCTGCTTGGTGTCGTGCTTGTAGGAGAGGGGAGGGAATGGGATGGGGGAGAACCTGCGGCTCTCCAGCCAGTGCACCGTGGTGGTGTATATGGCCACAGCTTCCTCCGCACTGATGTAGGGGCCGTCCTTCAGGTAGTTGTGCTGTCTCTCCTGCTCTTGCTTCAGGTAGAGACGGGTCAGTCTCCCCAGGTTCTTCTTGCAGACAGTCTTGTCCACAGTGGCTCCTCTGCGGATTCTCTCCCTGTTGTAGTGAGCCGTGTTGGTCCACCAGTCAGCCTTCATTTTCACGAATCTGAGGATCATGTTCTCAATGGGCAGGGGGAGGTTGGGGACCTTCCACGGGGTGTTGGCCTTCCAGCATCTCCAGGCTTCACTCAGGTGTTGGAGGATGGTCCTAGCTTTGTTGTGCTTGATGCCCTCTGGCATCATGTCCAGGATGTCGTGCATGACAGAGGCCCGCAGCTCCAGGTCAAAGTGGCTCTCCACCCGCTGCTTGGTGACAGTCTTGGCCACACCCTTGGAGTGCCGGCCCTCGAACTGGCGGGAGAGAAGGTTGCCCAGCCAGCGCTCCAGCAGGGGGGTGACTCCTCGCAGGAAGAAGAGCCAAACCCTCCAGCCAGGAGCCCAGAATCCACAGCCGGGTCCCTTGCCCACAGAACCTGTGTTGAAACGGTAGTAGATGACATGCTTGAGATCCTTGTTCATACGAATCTGCCTCATCAGCTTGTACTTGTACCGGTACATCCCGGTGAGCTGGCCAACGTGGGCAAAGATATACTGGAGGCCATCAGCCAGCTGGTAGGCATCGACGTTGTTGAGCCTGTACTGCACATGGCTGTCCACTATCAGCTTTGTGAGACGGAGGATCTCACGGCAGAGATGGAAGGCATTCCCGAACCTCGACTTTTTCCTCTCCTTCGTGGTGAGGGTCTTGACAGGCTTCAGGTTGAAGTTGTAGTCAAGGTGGAGGTAGTTGAGGTTCTTGCGGTGAATGAGGAGGTTGAGCATGTTGTAGCCTTGCTTGCACACCTGGAGCCCTGCCTCCACCCAGTCAATGGTGGTGGTCTGGAAGAACTTGGTGGCCTTGAAGGACCGGAAAAGCTGTCTCTTCTTCTGGGGTTTGGGGGGCTTGTGCTTCAGGGCATTGAGCACGTAGTACTTGAGGAGCTTCTGGTAGGAGACCCTCACTTTGACTGGCATTCCTGGCGGGCAGTGCTCCCTGTACCAGGACTTGACCAGTGGGACATCGAGGGCCCTCCTAGTCCGGCCGGACCTCAGGTTAAAGGGCCTGGGAGCCCAGAGGAGGGAGATACCATTGGCTGTGTTGTCTGTGTACAGGGGCTTGTTCATCAAGAGGGGGGTCACATACTCCGGGAGTTCAAACTCCTCGTCATCTTCAGGCAGGATGTCAATGTTCTTCACAGCATGTCTCTGCGAGATGGGGTTGATGAGGGGGTCGAAATAGAAGGCTGGGAGATCTGGGTCTTCTGTCTTGATGAACACCACGTTGGGGGCGTGGTACCAGGAGAGGTGGACGTAGTGAGGGAGGTTGTTGTAGAGGTAGGGGAAGGCGATCCTGTACTCCGTGCGGACAGGCTGCCGGATAATGATCTTGTTGATGTCATTGAATTCATTCCAGTCTTCATCAGCCGCTGTCGTGTCCTTGATGAGGGGCTCAAACTTGGGACCCCCGGGGATAGCCATGTTGAGAGCCTTCGCGGTGAAGAAAGACTTGAGGTCAAAGAGGTAAAAATAGTTTTCGTCCACCAGCTCCGTGATGAGTTGGTTGGCCATCCGGTACAGAGTGGCCATCTGGGGCAGGGCCAGGTTCCAGTGGCGGTAGGTGGGGCCGTTGACATGCTTGGTGTCCACCAGGGGCTTGTGGTCGTAGAACCACTTCATCACCTGGGCATCCTCATCTGTATCCAACTCCATCTGGATGGCTTCCAGGGGCTCCACGTCCAGGATGTTGTCTGCATAGTCCAGGGGGGGTTCTTCATCGTCAAAGGGAGGGAACCTCATCCTCTTAAAGTGTCTTCTGTCCCTCTTCTCTCGTCGCATCATGATCCAGATGGATCCCCATTGGGCGATGTAGCAGGGCTCAATGACCCAGGGGATCTCATTGACAAAGGTGATGGCCCCGGTGATGTGATAGAGCACTTTGACATCGCGGATCTGTTCCCAGGGCATGGGCATGTTCTCTAGCAGCTTGAGCACAGCATGAGGCATGTACTTGAGGGAACCTAGGTAGACCCGCTTGTCATGGCGGTACTTGCGGCTGCTCATGTCCCCGTGGTCCCTGATGATCTTGCGCAGATGCTCTGGGGGCATGTCTTCCTTCTGAGCGTCAACAAACCCAAACTTCCTCTTGTCTGCATACCTTTTGGACTGGAGCTGCTGCCAGCGCCGAGCCTTCTCCTGCAGGCGTTCCTCAGAGTTGGCCTCCATCTGCTGCTGTTGTTGCTGCTGCTGCATCTGCACGGCAGCCATCTGGGCGGCTGCCACGGCCTGCTGCTGGGCCAGCATTCCTATCATGTAGGACTGGTCCAACACAAATGTTGGCTGGAGTGCCATCTTTCACTGCCACACACACCACTCCATTACTACAACACTTCTTAGATTACTACCTCACCATTCTTATACATTTTAAACCTGCCATGAGCATCCACCATTGTAACTCTACCTCCAATAAGAGACCAGGAATTTTTTAAACAGTCTCTCATGGTAGGTAGGTTCTACTTAAAATATACATGTGTAAAGGATACAGGAAAAGGCAAAAAAAAAAGGTCTCTCAATGTATAAACCCATTGAATCTAAAAAAGAAACAAGACCAAATAAGTGTGCCACAATTTGATAGCAGTTTTAGGATCATCTTCAAACCAGAATCTAATGACTGCAGGGTAGCACAATGCTCTATATAAATGAAATATCGAATTGGGAAAATTTTTTTTTTGTTAAAACCAAAAAACAAGGTAAAAAGAGACCAAATCCAAATCAATAAATAGTGTGTAACATTTCAGTAACAACGCTATTACCTAAATACATTTACACTATTTATTGATTTGGTTTGATTACGATAAGGCACAATTTGGATTATAGATTATAAACACACGGTAATAAGACCAAATCCAAAACTACACACTATTTATTTATTTGGTCTTATTACCTTGTGTTTGGTTTGATTACCTTTGGTTTTTAACCTATAATACAAATTGTACCTGATCATTGTCAAAACCAAAGTCCCAGACATGACAACTTTTATATGATAGGTTAGAAGAGATAAGGAAAAAAAAGAGGAATAAATATCTGAATTTTCAATTGAATGGGGTAAAGCCTGAAAACAATCACCAAGACAAGGTGTAAGATGGTGGCTTTCCTTGATTTATTAAAGAAAAAAAGTATTTTTGGCCAATATATCAAAGTAATCATATCCACGTGCGACTAAAAGTTGCTTGTTTGTACTATCTATCAAAATTAACTATTATTGATTTTTTATAGACACACAATTTTTTTTTTTTTTTCTTAATATTTGGCTACCAATTTTTCCACATAATTTAAACTATTTTTCAAATCCCAAGTTACCACTATTTTTTTTCTTCTTTATACTCTCTGTTCTTGTGTATCATTCTCACATCTTAAATGCTTCTCTTTATTTCTTGATATGATCCTTACACATACATTCTTCTTCCCCTCATTTTAACCCTCTCCACAACTTTCATAAAATTCATCTCAATAGATGTTCTGTCTGATTGGTGGTGTCCTCTCATGGAGGTTGTTCTACTGTATTTTCATTTTTGATCTGCTCTTTTTTTTTTTTAAACTGCTCCCAAAAGAGTCAGTTTTGTTTTGTTTTTTATCTTTGTACTCTAGGGATGTGAAGCGGTTAATATCCATAGGTTTCAATTATTTTTGACATTTTTCCATTGTGCAAGGCTGATTTTCTAGTAGTGTCACATACAAAACATTTCTAAATTTGGTACACATTTAAAGCTAATACAGTTAAACCTGTCTATAGCGCCCCCTCTAAATAACATCTTCCTCTCTATAGCGCCCGATTTTAAATACATAGTATGATGCGAGATTTACATTAAAAGTGACCTGTCTATAGCACCCCCTCTCTATTGCACCCTATTTTGGTGAGTCCCAAGAGGGAGTGCTATAGACAGGTTCAACTGTAGTTAATATTTTTTCTTCATTAGGGTCATATAGTGCCATATAATGACTTCAACAAAGTCATGCAGGCAGGCCTGGGAGTAAACTATGGCATAGAGATGAAAGAATGGTAGTGAGGCAAAAACATGTGGCACCCACAGAAAGCCAATGAGATAGTCAAGTTTTCTTGTCCTTGGGGGAAGAAATCGCTCTAAAAAGCTGAAGAGCCAAATTTATTTTTTTCAACAGCATAAATGGAAGAATGTGAGTGTTCTCTCATGGAGGTTCTACTGTATATATATACAGTTAAACCTGTCTATAGCGCCCCCTCTAAATAGCGCTTTCCTCTCTATAGCGCCAGATTTTAAATATGTAGTACGATTCGATTTACATTAAAAGTGAC
Organism: Cordylochernes scorpioides; assembly: GCA_030710605.1. Classification (NCBI taxonomy): domain Eukaryota; kingdom Metazoa; phylum Arthropoda; class Arachnida; order Pseudoscorpiones; family Chernetidae; genus Cordylochernes; species Cordylochernes scorpioides. The sequence continues at coordinate 98,340,137 of CP092870.1, forward strand.
CTGCCGATAGCATCCCTTCTCTATAGCACCCTATTTTGGTGAGTCCCAAAAGGGGGCGTTATGGACAGGTTTAACTGTATATATAATTTCTTAAAATGAAAGGATTTAAAAGCACGAATGTTTCTTTTATACATAATACAAACTTCTACTGCCCTTACTGCGATGAAAAAATATATTGGGAGGGCTTGGCTCACCACTGATTTTAAATCTTTTCATTTTATGTGTATAATGGCGCGTTATTGCTTTGTGTTAATATAATTTCTTCTTTAGTTTCTTGTATTTGTATTAGATTCTGTTGAAATATGTTATTGTCTGAAAGCTTGCCAAGATTATATCACTTTAAGATAGGATTCTGTTAGTTTTTATTCCATCTTAGAAATGATATTCTGCAATTTCTCCTATTGTAATTATCTAAATTACATATTGCATTGGCTGCCGCGCAGAAAAGAATTGGAGAATAATTGTCCATATAGCCACCAGAAGTCAAATTTAACTTGGATGCTAACATCAACTTGAAGATAATGGTTTCAGGCTATGGTCCTTATCAAGGCAAACTTTGATTTCATGATATTCATCAACTCTTCTGAATTTACAAAAGAGATATACACAAGGTAATAAGACCAAATCCAAATAAATAAATAGTGTGCGACGTTTCGGTAACAACGCTGTTACCGAAACGTCACACACTATTTATTTATTTAGATTTGGTCTTATTACCTTGTGTTTATAATCTATAATCCAAATTGTGCCTTATCATTACAAAAGATATGTTTAGCTGCAATTCTCAACCTGTAACCCCAAAACATATTATTGACTGTATTGACTCATCCATTGATTAGCTCTACTCTTCCCTGGCAGACACCATCAACAAGCTTTACAAGCTTGATACCCTAATATGATTGAGTGGAGATAAGAAAGATGTGAAGCTGACAAAGTGGCGAGGTAAATTCTACGATTGAAATTGGAAATTTTTTCAATGGAACCAAAATGTCTAGTAATCTATTTGAAGCTACCATCTTCAATGCTGTTACAGAAATGTCACATACTTGTTTGGTCTTGTTACCTTAAGATTTATCTTTAATAGGGTAAAAATCCTTTGTTTGGTTCAAGATTGGGTACTCATAAACTAAAGTCTCAATCTAGAAAATATTCCCATCTTTATGTTTTAAATAAAAATACCCTCAAGGGAGTATTTGGTGAGATACTCATATCTGCAGTCCATCAGGCCTACTTGTGGTAAGCAAAAATTGTTTCATTTCTAAATCAATCTATCATATTGACATATTCAGTGGCATCTTGCTTTCAGTAATCACCTGGAATGAGTATCTCACCGGGTATTTGTTCTTTAGATTATAGCTGGAATTTAAAAATAAATCCTAATTTTAATTAAGCATAATGCACAAATATATTGCTTCATTTTTTTTTTTTTGTTATTTGTAAATATGCATGATTGTTAGTTTTTAAAATGTCCCTTTGAAAAAGCCAAATCCAAGCAGCCGATGTACAATTAAAATAGTTATTTGGCCTTTTATTTGTCTTCGATGTTTTGGAAAACAAATATTCTGTTTCGTGTGTATACATAAATGAAAACGAAATTTTATTTACGACTTGTTTTTTAAAAGGGGCAATATTTTTAAAATTGAAATGGTGCGTTGCCTGCCTTATATGTATTTACTTAAAAGTTATTCAACTGTACCGGGGATCAACGTGAGGAGGGTACCATAGAGTACGTAGTATAAATAAAATTGACTTACCTATTATCTATTAATAAAGGAAGTCACTTTTAAAATTATTTATAATATTATGATGGATTGTTTATATGTTTTTTATTTATATATAAGAGCATAATGTATTAAAATAAAGTTTATTTTTCTTTCGGTTTAAAAAATAAAAATGGCGTTCAATGATGATAGGCAACAAATCTGTTTTTATATATTTATTTTTTAATTTTTTGCTACAGTTAAAATAATTGAAATTGCATTAAGCGCATTACAAATTATTTTGCATATTTATACAGACTCAAAATTTAAATATTTAAAATCTAAACTCTTTCAAGATTGTCCCATAAAATATTATGTCGAGAAAATGAAAGTGGAAAACAAAGAACTGAGCAATATTGCGCCAAATATTGCGAATTATTTGCGAAAGAAGAACAAAGACCTCAAAAATTAAAGTATAATTCATAAATTATTTATTATAAAATATTTTCGATGCATTATTTGGATATGACACTAAGCTCTTGATTATATATTGGAAAATTTTAGCGGCGTGAGAGTATTTTCAGGTTTACTTATTCTCATAATTTTTCTTCAAATGTGCGATGTGTTAAAATTCCATACTTTATTATTTATCCTAAGTTAAAAAATTTACTAGGCATTAGAAGGTTGTAGAGAAAAATGTTTTATAAAAAAAAAGTTATTAGTTATATAATAAAACAGTATATAATAAGTGGGATTTTGATGTAATAATTTTATTATTATGATTGTGTTAGGACATCACTGTATGCTACAATTCACCCAGAACCCCATCTTACCTAACCACGTATCACCCTTCCCCATCTAAGTTGCAAACCTCTGGTGATTGTGAGGTGTAGAGATGGAGCCTAAAACCACCTTCAGCCTTGCCAGCACCGAGCCACATGACCCATGGAAAATGACTTGACCTCACCAGCACCAAGCCAGTCTCCAGTCTGCCTATCACTATGAACAAGCCAGAGACTCATGGTGGCTGATATCACCATCTTCAGGCATAACACCAGCTCCACAACGAGCCCTGAATCTTTCCCAAGCTGACTCCAAGATACCCAGGTCCCACCATGCTAATTGTATTTTTAAATTATTTTATTTATATTCAAAACTTTCTCTAATTCATATTTATTATTTTTATATATAAATTATCTTTAATATATTTTATTTTATCATTTTTTTTAAATATTTCAATTTTCACAGAAAGAAGGGTGATGATAGCCTTAGGGGGGTGAGTTCAGCAACACTGGGGACATTAAGCGGGATATTTAGAAAGATTGCATCCACTGTTCAGATGAGCTACAGACAGTCGATCATCTTCTCTTCAGCTGTCCAGTATTCCTGAGACATAGGATGCAAACAGCTATCCTGCTTGGACTGACCTACCTCAATCTTAGGTCTATGGCTAGCCTCCCTGACTCAACCTCAGCTGGTCAACTGGTTTATTTCAGCAATCAAAAAGGACGCGAGTAAAAGCACTCAGCACTAGTCCATACTAGTGAGCTGGATTCCCGTAGTTGGCGCTCCAGGAACCTGGATTATAAATAATATATTATCTCTCCTTAGAAATATTATTTTTTTCCTGAAAGCGGAAATCTACCGATAGCTGCTAAGTAGAGGCGGAAAGCCAAGGTCGCTTGCCTGGCTGCTGCTTTGGTCGCCCTTTTCCAATCCTGGACTTGGGTTGTTGGATGGAGAGGTAGGTGGGCTAGATGGGTGATTGTAAACTAAATAGGTCTCTAGTTTTTTGTTTATATATATATGTTGTATCCGTCTTGGTCGAATGGAAGGGCACGACCGTTGTGCATGTATGCGTCAAAAAAGAACTTGTTCCACACTCGTGAGCGCGCGCGCACGCGGCGGAGGCGTGGCCTGCCCCGCGCGCGCTGACTCCCCGATTTATTTTGTACAGATTTATACATGGATGAATTTATTGCGATTTCACCGCCACTCTGTGTTGTGACGACGATCTAAATTCTATAGAGGTAGTCACTCACCTCTATTCTTGGTCGGCGGGGTTGATATACGACGAAAACAGGAGGGAAAATTATATTTATTACAATTTAAGAAAATAAGTAAAGTATTATTTAAACATTTACACTAAAAGGATCGGAGATCAGGGCAAATTCTAGCGTTCGAAAAAAAGTTGTTTACAAGTTCTTCCTCTATTGTTTCCTCATTTTTGCCGCTGCATCCCCGTAGCTGCCTCCGCCGGCCTCCCATTGGCTGCTTCGGACGTCTTCTTTTCCAACAAATTTGTATTTACAGGTTCCAGGTTCAAAATCACATTAATAGGTACCGCTCAGCAAGAGCAACCTAGTTCATGATAATTGAAACAGTGAATAATATGTGAAGGTTATTCATATATTAAACAAAATTTTAACGCGGGATTCAATTCCGGTTCATGACTTGCGGGAATCGAGGGTGTTACCCACTCGTCCCTTTTGTATTTACAATTTAACATAATAATCACATGGTGAAAATAAATTATACATTTCGGGTATTATACAAATTATGACATACATATATTTTTGATATATGTACATTACCTTTTAGGGGATTTTCCTTTCCCGGTTGTAAGACTACTACTCGCACAAGTTAGAATACTTTCAAGTTTTTTTAGAGAAAACCACACCAAGATGCTCTGCGGTGAGGACCCGACTTGTACCTTCTGTAATTCAAAACTAAAAAATGAAATCACTCACTATATTTTTGATTGCTCTGCTCTGAAAGAAGACCCCTTATGCTCAAAACTGGGCAACTCTGTGCTTCACTTCCATCAATAATTGACAATATGACCCAGAATAAGTATATTGCTACGGCGTTTTATGGTTTCCACAAGTCCATATCTCAGAAGAAGGCCAAGTGATACTCACTCCTCACTTTCTTACTGGTACTCTTTTTGTGTTGATTTCTTGCTTCCCTCTTTCTTCTTCTTCTTATTATTTTTTTCCTTTTCTTGTTTTTTTCTTTTTCTTTTACTCTGTATATATCGTTATTTCCTTTGTCTCACTGCTTTGTTCTTATGCATACCTCTGGTATATCCTGTATAGGGTCAGTGACCCTAAATAAAGGCTTTTTTATTGTTGTTGTTGTTGATATATGTACATTGTACAAAAAAAAAGGAGTGGTTAATACCCTTTTAACATTTTTTTTTCTAACTGGTACAACTTCAGCAGCCACTGGCGCCCAATTATGGATATGTAAATATTTATTAAAGATAACAATAAATGAGGAACATTCAAAAACCTATCGATTATCATTAGAGAGAGATAGGAAAGAATTTTTTAAATTATAAAATCAAAAATTACAATTAAAGAGTGTAAATAATAAGTTGAAACATAGAATTATGTAAATAAAGAGATTAAAGGTATAAATATTTGACTGTGATATGATGGAAAAATCTTTATTTATGTTAAAATAGATACACGTTGCTCTGAAATTTGATCATATATATTTACATTAGCTATGTCCTTCATTGATGCTGCGACCTCCAGGAACTTCCTTTGATGCGAATTGGGATGCCCCTGTAGATTGTGGAAATTTGTTCCATTCTGGCTGATGTTCCTGTTGTAAGATTTAGGTACTTACAGCTTGAATGAAGGCATGAGGACGTTGATGATTATATAATAATAAACTTTATTATCCCCATTTAGTAAAAGAAAGTTATAATAATGAACACATTAACAGTATAGAGAAGTAAACAAACTGTAGTGATGATGATAAGGACAGTGTGGCTCTAGCTGTAGTCGTAGCATTCAGTTTCCAACAGTTCCCAATTCAAGACCCCTTGCTCCACCTTTAATTCGACATATTACACAGTTTTTATTTTATTACCCTATATTAAATTCTTTTAATTTTTTCAAAGCTTCATAATGAATTTTTACTAATGACAAAGTTATTTTCATGTGATCTACATTAATATGTAAATTACTTCAAGTTTTTTGTGCAACAAATTGATAAAGAGAGAAAAATCCTTAGCAAATGTAGAAAACATTTTTTTCTATTTTACCGTACAAGTTTTTAATTATATAAAATTGAGGTTTGTTACTCTTCTCCAAATATTTGCAAAAACTTTTTTGCATATCTTAGAGTTATGAAAAAAGAAAATAAGACCTAATCCAAATAATTTATTAGTGTGTGACGTTTCGGCAACAACATTGTCACCATCATCAGACAAAAGAATAATTGGAATATAGAATGGAATATATAGAATTATTCTTTTGTCTGATGATGGTGACAATGTTGTTGCAGAAACGTCACACACTAATAAATTATTTGGATTAGGTCTTATTTTCTTTTATTATAATCTATAATCCAAATTGTGCTTTATCATTAGAGTTATAAATTTATCATAATTATTATAGACAGACCAAGAGACCCAGCCTTGCCCCTCCCCCAGTGATGTTTAGCATATTGCTTTAACAAACATTATGCATCACCATTGTTTAATTATCATTTTGACTAGTAGTTATGATGAGTCCAATTAATTTATCATTATTACTATCATCATCATTCATGTACAATTTTCAAGTTTATATATTTCAAATTATTTCACTTTAGAGTGATATAAAAATGCATACTAATTTTCTACTTTCTTATCTCCGCTCAATCATATTAGGGTAATTTGACAACCATCATGACTGGGTTAAGTAGAATGGTCTGCCTTTGTCATTAAGACTGGGAGCACTACTCAGTGGCAGGCCGACTTAACTTCAAAAGAAATGGCCACCACTGACATGAGGAACAGACGCCATGTGCAGCTGCTCCTAACATGGAGTAAAAACGCTGCTCATCCTATATCCCAAGATCAGGAGCCCTTGCAGGGTACTATCAACTGGGCTAGCTGATCCCAGGTTTTTTAGTGAGCTTGATACTGCTCCCCCTCCTCTTTTTTCACCCAGGTTGGGACCCGCAAAAGCGGAGTTGATAATAATTTTATATTATAGTTGTGTGTGTGTGTTAAATGATTATTCTTTGGACAAATTCAGGGTTATATTTTCATATAGTGTCCACATAGAAATTAGGAAAGATAAACTTCAGAATGAGACATGGCAATTTATTTAATGTTAACAAAATTCAAAGTAATTATTATTTATTTAAGTAACCCAGGTTCCTGGAGCGTACAGAAGTCGCCAACTACCCGGGATGTCCTTCTGACCTAAGTCTTCTTGGATTTATGTACAATGCCAGTGGAAGTCCAATTTATGAGGTGTTGCCAGGCAGATTTCTTTCTTGGGAGATTTTCTAGGGATGCTGGACATATGTTGGTGATACCTAGGAGAGTGGCTGTCTGGAATCTTTGGTATTGGAAGGTTGGGCAAGTGAAGAGGAGGTGGTCTACGGTTTGGTCTTCATCTTGGCAGTGGAGGCAAGTTGGGTCTTCTTTTGAGACCGTTGCAAGGTCTGCCTGAATGTAGCCATGTCCGGTCAGGATTGTTGTGGAGGTAGATCCATGCTTGATGTTTCGAAGCATTTGGAGGAGTAGTTTCGGGGTAGCAGCAAATCTTCGTAGATTTCTGGTGGAGTAGTCTTGGATGTAGAGGTCTGTCCACATTTTGAGGGCAATCTGTTCTTTTTTACCGCGCGCGACGCTCTTTGGGAGGGTGGTAAAGGATAGTGGCAGATTAGAATGTGCTGCAGCCTTTGCCGCCTGATCCGCCAGTTCATTTCCTGGAATACCGCTGTGGCCTTTAATCTAGCAGAGTTGCACATTTGGTGAAAAATGTAGGTTGTAGATTATTTCCGCAATCAGTTGTGTTCTTGGGGGCCAAGACCTACATATGGCTGATAGAGCTGATTGGCAGTCTGAGGCAATGATGAAGTGTTCTTTTGGGAAATTCATGGTTATTTTTGTTGCGTAGAGAATGGCAAGCAGTTCAGCTTGGAACGCTGAGCACTCCTGGTGGAGTTTAAGTTGTATGGTTTGTAGAGGAGGTGGTAGGATGACTCCAGCCCCAACTCCTTCTGATGATTGGGATCCGTCTGTGTAAATGGTGGTGACATTTAGTTGTAGTGATTTGGTAAAATGGATTATCTTCCGTAATGGGGGATAGGGTAAAAAGGAAGGACTTGGGCGTGATTCGTAGTGGCCCGTTTTCAAAGTTTTTAAATATTCTATGTGAGCCTTTATAGAGATATCGAGTGGGGGACAACCCGTCAATGAGATAGCTGGTATTGTCGGTGTGCATGGACCACCTCTTATTATTGTTTTCGCATATTTGTAGTGGAGACTACGTAGCTTGCGAGCCCCATTTGTGTCATATGCACGTTTTCCCCAGACACCAGAGCCATATAGTAGCGCTGGGAGAACGACTCTCTTGTAAATTTTGTGTCCGGAACTGAAGGTTGAACCAAATTGCCCTTTTATGGTGCTAGTGAGCCTTGGGAGTATCCATCGGTATTTGAGTAAACTGTTGTTGAGATGTTTAATAAATTGTCTCTTTGAATCAAAGGTAATACCAAGGATTTTAATTGTTTTGTTGATTGCAATGGGCTGGTCAAGAAGTCGGATGCTGTCCTTGTTTGGCCATCTTGGTTTGTTACTGTAAAACATGCATGCTTGAGTCTTGTGGGGATTTACCAACATTCCATGCCTTCTGCACCATTGTGAGAAATTTTCAAGAAAATTGTTTATTTGACATTTAGGAAGCTTTGGGGCCACCTGCACCATTAGTGTGAAATCATTTGCGAAGCCTTCAAAGTAATAAAATAGAGAGGCAATGAGAAAAATTTTACAGTGTATCAAAATACAGAATCGAAATTAATAATCTATTCATAAAATAATAAATGATATATGCTACCATATAATTATAATTAAAAACAGCATTTTAAAAATAGATATACAATCAGGTAAAAATGCACTCAGGTAAAACCCTGGGTGTTGCTTGGGTTATTCAGCTAGAAAACACTAAAACTAAACGCCATCTATTGACAGTCTCCGCAAGCTAAGTGGGCTCGGGAAGTTAACACCCATCCCGAGGGCATAGAGAACTTTTCGAAGATCAGGGAAACGAGCTCAAACTCAGCGTCGTTCTTGATAAAGAGTACGGTGTCATCTGCATAGGTGACCACGCATACGCAGCCCATGTTCTTCTCAAGGCGGCGTAGTAGGTCCAACTCTGATGCTGAAGAGGGCGACGTTGAGGCGGCAGCCCTGCCTTAGCCCGTTGAGAAGCGGGAAGGCCTTGGTGTCTGCTTCTCCATAGTGGACAGCAATCCACCCGAGGTAGGCAGATGATAGCCCAGCTTCTCCAACAGAGCGAACAGGTAGCTCCTGCTCAGGGTATCAAACGACTTCAGGTTCAGAGAGATGACAGCCAGAGGCGTGCAATGTCTGGCTGCCTTGGCGGTTTCGTCGGACACTATCTCAATGTTCCAGGAAGAGGACCGTCCTGGAATGATGTAGGTATAAAATTTGGATACGAGGTCTGGCAGATGAGGCAGAGGCCCATGAGCATGCCGCTATAGTCGATCGTTGGTAGGCTGATTGGCTGGAATGCCTGTAGACCATCGTGTGATTTCTGCAGCAGTATGACCTGACCAACCAGAATGTACGTCGGTCACTGGACACGGCACGGGTGCAGGCACATCCTGTTGCAGAGCTGTCTGTGCGGTGGACCCCCACCATAGATATACCCCACCCTATCTCCTGGAACTGACCTGCGTTGCAATTGCTTCTCGAAGCATGACGCAGATGCTGCCTTACGACTGGCCCTCCACCATCCTACTTTGAGAGGTGACACCTGTTGGCCTGCTGCGCACAGATATTGGAGTTGCCGAGCTGCGCGACCCCTGCTCAGGAAAGGTGTTCACTTCTTGCGATTTTCCCCTTGGATCTGCAGTCCTGGCTCTTAGGCGTTGGCTTCCATCACGAGGCAATAAAACTGACAATTGTAGAGAAGGCTACATCTACAAATATTATCTTGGTCTTGAGATGGGTAATACCAGCTATCACATCGACCTGCCCACTTTGTGAGAAAGAACTCTCGCGGTCCATCGATGGCGGAGTCTTTCTCGTGGAATATGCATATTATACATATGTATATTTATAATTATTTTGTCTTATTTATTCAAATATATTCCATTTTGCATATAACCTTATATAATATGGTCATTGTAATAAAATAGTTTAATTCTAAATCTCTCTCTGTTATTACTCTAGGGCGTTCTGAGCCAGGTTTTATTGAACATTTATCTTCCTCTGACCAATGTTTGATTCAAGTGGGGTCTCGTGAGACATCAGCAGGTGAGAATGGACTTCAGCTGGAGAGATTGAAACTTCTTTTTTACACATCGTTCATATAAGGTTATATAAGATTAAATATAAAATAAATAAATAAGATTAAATAAGGATATATAGCTGATTAAAATTGATATTAACTTATTTATTGACATCCTGTTGTTTTGGAGATTTACTGCCTCCAAGGGAATTTGAAGGGAAATTTCATTGATAAAGTTGGAGATGCTGAAATGTTGGGATTGCCAATAAATGAAATACATTATATTTCATAATAAAAAAGGGGAAAAATTGCAGAGAATTTAAAAAAAATATATATATATATATTTTTTTTTTAATTATTCCTAGTACACATGGTACAGGCCATGATAATCATGGTGGGTAGAGGTTGGTGACAGCTTTTACTGTAAGTGCATCACATGTCTACATATGTGAGAATCAGTTTGACTTTTGCACTTACAAATGTTCCAGAGTCCCGTTTGGTTACTTGCACTCCCTGGTGAAGTTGCAAGATTCAGAGGCAATTGCAGCATTTTTTTTCTTTTGAATTTATAAAATAAATAAATACAGTAAAACCTATCTCTAGTGAATCCCAATGGAACTGAACTTGTGGTTCATTATAGCCATAGTTCACTATATTATAAAATGGGGATTATTTCAGGTTGGTTATAAGGAAAAGTTTTGCTATGTCCCTGGTTTGTTTTAGCGAGGTTTTACTGTAAAACATGTTTCTTTGCAATAAGTCTCCTTTATGAATGATAAGGTACAATTTAGATTATTCTATATACAGTTATCAGCGTCATGCGTTCTGTCACCGTTTGCTGCGCCACCAGGTGGCGCGACGGTGACCTTGGGTGACGTAATGACAGGGTAGGAACAAGAAATCACTTGCTATCATTATCATATCATTTTATGTATATATCAGATTTAAAATATATTCATACAAAAAATCTAAATAATACAATTTTCAAATATCGTTGTGAAAATTTACATTTTTATTTTTGTATTTTAAAAACACACAAAGATTGAAGCGGGACGTTTCAAAAGAGTGCCATCCATGACGCCAATTTATAATTGTAAAGAATAGTATTTTAATAAAACATTTAATTGGGTAAAACCCGGGCGTTGCCCGGGTCATTCGGCTAGTAGATTATAAACACAGGGTAATAAGACCAAACCTAAATAAATAGTGTGTGAAATTTTGGTAACAGCATTGTTACCATGATCAGACAAAAGTACTGGAAGAAAAATAGTTACTGTTATCAAGTGTGTAAACAAAAAAGACAGCAGAGAGAGATAAAAAAATATTTTTCCAAGAATCCTAAAATATTATTCTTAGAATTAGAAGTGGAGTACTTTTGTCTGTTGATGGTAACAACACCGTTACCAAAATGTCACACATTATTTATTTATTTGGGTCTTATTACCTTGTTTCCTTTATGAATGGATTTGAAGTTTTCAGACTTTAAATAAACCAACAAAGTGATGAGGTACACAATTTGGATTATAGATTAGAAACAAAAAAAAAAAAAAGGAAACAAGATTAAATCCAAATTAATAAATTTTTATTTTGTTTCGGTAGTATTTTTATCTGATGATGGTAAAAAAAAACTGTAGCTTGAGGAGCATGAACTCATGGAATTCGAGTAATCTTTACACAAGGGGATAAGAAACAACAACAACAAAAAAGACTGTTACCGAAATGACCACGAAAAAAAACCACAAACATTTCAATAGTTTGGATTTTTTTTCTTATTACAAGAAATTTTGTCAGATGATGGTAATAATGCTGTTATCGAAACGTCACACACTGTTGATTTATTTGGAATGGGTCTTATTTTCTTGTAGCTAAAATCTATAATCCATATTGTGCTTTTTCATTTTGTTACAATTAGTTTATAAATCAATAAACTTATTTCAGAAAAAAACAGAGATTTATTATTATTTTTTTTAATTTTTTTTTTTTGCTCTCCCTAGTACACGTGGTACAGGCCATGATAATCATGGTGGGTAGTTAGCGACTGCTTTTTACTGTAAGCGCACCACATGTCTACACATGTGAAAAGCAGTTCGACTTTGCACTTACAAATGCCAGAGCCCCGTTTGGTTACTTGCACTTGCTGGTGGGGTTGGACTTTTGCAAGAATCGGGGGCCATTGGAGCATTTTTTTTTTAACAGAAAAAAGTGCCCAATGCGGGAATCGAACCCGGGTCCTAGTGGTTGAAACCAAACCGTTTACCCAGCCTTCCACCGACCCCCATTTAATGATCGAGTTAACAAAAAAAAAAAAAAGATTGATGCAATACTTTTACAAGAAATTTCCCCCAAGCGGCAAAATGATTTTTTTTGGTCAATTATAATTTCCTCTATATAGAAGATAATAAAGTACTATTTGGATTATAGATTATAACTTCAAGGTAATAAGACCTAATTCAAATAAATTAATAATGTGTGACGTTTCGGTAACAGCGTTGTTACTGAATTGGAATTAGCTCTTTATTTCCTTGTAGCTCTAAATATGAGGTTGTTGTATATTGTAATAATTTTAAATCCACAGATTCTGTGATATATAGATCATAATATATAACTTATCATCATTCTATTGTTGTTGACTTGTAATTATGCATCTACTCCGGTGTAATATAATAAAATCCATTTAAATAAATAAAGCCTAAAATCTATTTCTACTTTTAAATCAACCTAAATACACTACAGAGGTAATGAGAATAATACAAGAAAATAAGACCTAATCCAAATAATTTATTAGTGTGTGACGTTTCGGCAACAACATTGTTACCATCATCAGACAAAAAAAAAAAAAGAGTCAATTTTACTCATTTTGTCTGATGATGGTAACAATGTTGTTGCCGAAATGTCACACACTGTTGATTTATTTGGATTAGATCTTATTTTCTTGTATTATAATCTATAATCCAAATTGTGCTTTATCAGAGGTAATGAGAAAATGCTGTAAAAAAATGGGTTCATTTTCTCTCTTTTTTTGTAGTGTTTTGAGGCAGTGGCATCACAATGCTGCTGTCAGGAGGAAAGTGAACACTGAGGTGGAAGGAGGACAGTTGGGTGTTCAGAAGAAGAGCTGTCTGTTGGGTCGCTGATCCAAATGTCTAAGCTGCCATAGATCCAGACACTTGGTGACGGCTCTTTCCAGACTGTCTTCCGGTACCTGCACATCCATTTCATGCCTCACACTGGGAAACACTGTTGATTATTTGCTGGATACATTGGTGAAGGTTGAACACAGCAGAGTGTTGAACGAACTCTGTAAGTCTTTTTTTTGCTTATCCCTAGTACACTGCGTGACATTGAAAATGGAACACCAAGAAATAGTGGCCAGAAAATTATGCAAATTTCAGGGTAGACGCGCCTAACCGAGTTATGCAAATGATGTAAAATGCGCAGCTCTCGTGCGCACATGGAGTAAGATATAAGGGAAGGAACTTGCAGAAAGGACAGTATTCGTGTCGTTATTTCTTCAAGGAAAATCATTGTAGAAATTTTGTTCTTGTGTCAAAAGACACGTGTAATAACAGAGAATGCCAGGTCATCGTAAACGGAGGCAGTTCAAGCAGACAGACCCTTTTACGAGGGGCATGGTGATCGGACTGAAAAGGGCAGGTTGGTCCATACGTCAAATCGCAGCTGATACACACCTTGGTGCGTCCACGGTGCACCGACTGTGGAGAAGATGGTTGGAACAAGGAAATGTGGCAATTTATAGGAATGCCGGTGCAACCAGAGTGACGTCAGCACGTGTGGATCGGCGTATCCTTCAACAAGCAGTGGCGGCCCCACAAGCCACTTGTACCGCCATCCTGCAACATGTGCAAGACACCCTAGATCATTCCATCTCGACCAGAACCATTTCCCGTCGATTGGTTGCTAATGGCTTGCACTCATGCCATCCGCTAAGAAGACTGTCATTGACCCCACCGAATAGGCGCCAACGTTTGGAATGGTGCCGGGCTAGATCGACGTGGATGACGGAATGGCACAGGGTCGTGTTCTCAGATGAGTCGCGTTTCTGCTTGTCCAGTGATAGTCGCCATGCACGCGTGTGGCGTCGACGTGGAGAAAGGTCCAATCCAGCAGCAATTGTGGAACGCCCCACCGTGCGACAACGTGGAATCATGGTTTGGGGTCAATCGCGTATGATTCCAGGTCACCTTTACTTCGTATTCAGGGCACTATGACGGCCCAACGATACGTTGATGATGTGCTGCGACCGGTGACACTCCCCTACCTTCAGGGGGTACCCAATGCCCTTTATCAGCAGGATAACGCCCAACCGCACACTGCTCGCATTAGCCAACAAGCTCTGCAAGATGTACAGATGCTTCCCTGGCCACCGTACTCTCCTGATCTCTCACCAATCGAGCACGTCTGGGACATCATTGGACGCCGTTTGCATGCCTTGCCACAGCCTCGTTCAGAAGACGAACTGTGGCAAATTGAGAGGGAATGGAGAGCCATCCCTCAGGAAGCCATCCGTACTCTGATTGACTCTCTACCTAGACGTGTTGCTGCGTGCATCGCCGTCCGCGGTGGTCCTACTTGCTACTAAGCCGATGCCGTTCTCGCTCTGTATTATGACTATCATTTTGAAATAAAGATCACTTATTGTTCGTCCCTGTCTCTCTCTGTCTGCCGAGTTTCATCACTTTCTGGCCACTATTTCTTGGTGCTCCATTTTCAATGTCACGCAGTGTATATGTGGTACAGGCTCCCTGCGGTCCCCCCTGGACCCTTGGAATATTCGACCAAATTCTGGTTCGTTTCTAAGGTGACTAACGTGGCAACGGCACCCATTTTCCAATGAAGAGCAAGATAGTGGATATTGCTGCTGCTGTGATGGAGATGCATGGAGACATCTGAGACTCTTCTTTGGACACGACAACAACAGCAACAACAACATGTGGTACAGGCCATGATAATCATGGTGGGTAGAAGTTAGAGACTGCTTTTAATGTAAATGCACCATATTTCTACACATGTGAAAAGAAGTAAGACTTTCACACTTACAAGTATGCCAGAATCTCGTTTGGTTACTTGCACTCTGTGGTGGGGTTGGACTTTTGCAAGAATTTGGGGCCGTTGGAGCATATATTTTTTTTAATTTGAAAAAAAAAAAAAAAAGTGCCCAATACAGGATTTGATCCCAATTCGTTATGGTCGAATACCAAACAGTTTAAACCATCCTTCCACCCGCCCGCTATTGCTAAAATTGACATGTTATGATTGTGGAATGCTTACTTTATGTAGGAAATCCAGGACTTGAGGTCCGGAAGTCTGTTCCAGCAGGGGCCGGCGGAGAGTGAGGAGAAGGGAGGCGGCTACATAGGGGAGGATCTTGCTGGATCCTCCAATCAGCTTGTCCCACACCCTGCCACACCCCCCAACCTTGGTGAACTACAGCAGTAATCTCCCCAGAACTTTCTCTAGTCTAGCTCCTATACAGACAATCTCAGCAGCGACATAGACCAATATACATTCATGGACAAAACTTAAGGAAGTAGAAAGTCTTTGTTGTTGCCAGTCGATTCTTTTTTTTAGGAAACAGAGGGCTTTACAAGCTTGATACCTTAATATGATTGAGAGGAGATAAGAAAGAAGAAGAAGAAGAGGAAACAGAGGCAATTTTGTTCATACTTGATTATTGTGTCTTCAATAAAGGTCACTGTAATATCTTTCAGAGTTATTATCTGAATCCCGATATACATGTTAAAAGTACAATTTCCTTAAGTTTTGTCCATGAGTGTATACCAAGTCTCTCTCCTCTGAACCTAAGAAATAGCACCAAACAACAAGATTTAGAACAGGCCATCTCAAGCCATTGTATATATAGATAGAAAATAATAACAAAATCTATCCCACTTTCCAAAAATGTAACTTGGCACCTTCAGCTCCAGAACACATTTTGGCTTGCATTAGATACACTAAACAGGACCTTTGGGAGAGGCCACTGCTTATCATCAAACACTTTGAGGAGCATATACTCATGAAATTTGTGTAATCTTTGCACAAGGAGATAAGAAACTATCACACTGTCTATAAACAGCTCGAGGAGCATATACTAATGAAATTTGTGTAATCTTTGCACAAGGGGAAATAAGAGAAACAACAACAGGTCTCTTTCCTCAATAAAGGTAAAAAAAAAAAAAAAATTGTAATGTACTCCTTTTTGTTATAAAATGCTTTTAAGTTTTAGTTCATCCTCTGGGTATTATAATAGAGGAGAACAAACTCCATGAGAGGACACTCCCACTAGAAGACATTTCACTACAAGTGTTTTTAGTATTTAGCTGCTCTCCAGTAAGAGGACACTTCTCTCAAAGAACACTTTGGCTCTGTAACTAGGTGTTGTCCTATACAGAGAGGTAGTTCTATTGTATTTAAAATAAATTATATATCCTTTTTATAAATGATAGATAGATAGGTTTTTAATAATGATAAGGCACAATTTGGATTATACATTAGAAAACAACGCTGTAATATAATTTCTCATTCAGTACATTTGTCTGATGTTGTTGTTGTTTCTGTTTTAATGTCCATCTAACAGAGAGCCAAACAACAACTGACTCACCCGTGCAGCCGAGGTCACGCTCCGCTGCGTCACGTGGGGAAACATAGGTAGATGTTTTCTTACATCTTCTCAGCACATCCCCCTTTTTAAGACTTGAAATATATATATACATTACAAACTTTAAATGCATAATATAATTAATAATGAAGGCGATCCACAGGTTTAACAATTCGTCCACTCCGGGTTCTTATCTGGCCGTCTTCTGAGTCGTTAGAGGGAAAATCCACAACTGGGGTCTTTTCATTTTCAACCAGTTCCCCCCCCGAAAAGGTCGGCGTCGATGGGTCGGCTGGATATTGCACTGTAACTCCTTTTCGTAGATGGAACCTGTTTCGACGTAAAGTCCCAACTGGAGTATCAACCATATACGACCTTGGTGTCGATGCTTTCTTCTTTACAATCCCCCAGGTTCGCATATCTGTAATCCAAACCGTGTCACCTTCGGATAGCTCCTCTATGTCCGTAGCTCCGCAGCGTCGATCATATCTGGATTTCATATCCTTTCTCCTTCTCCCCTCCTTTCTTTTCAGGGCCTGAGAGTCCACCAACTTTGGATTAAGATTCTCTGGTGCAATTGGCAAGGTCTTTCGGAGTTTACGTCCCATGAGAAGCTCAGCAGGGCTGTAACCGTTCTCCAAAGGGGTCGATCGATACTCCAGGAGTCCAAGCGATGGGTCTTGATTTTTCTTGAGGATCAACTTAGCAATTTTCACACCTGCTTCTGCCATCCCATTGCTCTGCGGGAATCGAGGACTTGAAGTGGCATGTGTGAATCCGTACTGCCTTGCGAAATTTGCAAATTCACGAGCAGCTCCAAATTGCGTCCCATTATCGCTTACAACAGTTTCTGGTACTCCATGTCGGGCAAATATGGATTTGCAACTACGCACCACCACATTGGCTGTGAGCCGATCCAGCTGAATCATTTCAGGAAAGCGAGAATAATAGTCAATGACGACTAGATACCACTTATTCTCGAACTTGAACAAATCCATTCCAATCTTTTGCCACGGTCGTGTAGGAAAGTTGGTTGGTATCAAAGGTTCATGTTTTGAGACGGCTTCCTGGATACAGACACTGCACTTTCTGACCGTTTCCGCGATCTCTTCCGAAATTCCAGGCCACCATACCGTCTCACGTGCGCGAAGTCTTGTTTTTGTAATCCCGAAGTGCCCAGCGTGCAACTTATCTAGGATCTCCAGTTTCATACTTGCTGGAATAACAAGACGACAGCTACGCATCAGTAGTCCATTTTGAACGCCGAGTTCATCCTTGACATGCCAATAAGAGAGCAGAGCCTGTGACATCTTCTTCTTATCTGGCCAGCCTTGCTCAAGGTAGTTGACTACTGCTTTCAGGGTCGTATCTTCTTGCTGAGCTTCAAAAATCTTCGTCAACATCTCGTCTTTGTCGGTTATACTCGAGAGAACTGCATTTATATGCGCTGAGGTTGGCCGTTCGTCTTCACCTCCCTCGGTTGTAAGAAGTGGTTGTCTGGATAATGCATCGGCGTCGAGCAGCTCCTTTCCAGGGATATGCACTATTTCGAATCCAAACCTCATCATACGCATTCGGAAACGTTGCAGTCTTGGGGTCAGCGAACTCAATTCTTTCGTCGAAAATAGAGGAATGAGAGGCTTATGGTCGGTCTCAATTCGGAAACGCTTTCCAAGCAGGAAATCTTGAAAACGTTCGCAGGCCCATGTAATTGCGAGAGCCTCTTTCTCGATCTGAGCATATCGTTTTTCGGTAGGTGTCATAGTTCTAGAAGAATAAGCAACAGGTCGCCAGATTCCATTCTTACCTTCTTGCTTCAGTGCCGCTCCCAAGCCGTATGAAGATGCGTCGGATGACACCATAGTTGGTTTCCTGACATCGTATGCTGCCAAGATGGGTTGAGTCGTGAGCAATTCTTTCAACTTTCGGAATGCTCGCTCCTGGCTGCAATCCCAAACGAAGTCTTGACCTTTCACCAACAACTGGTTCAGTGGAGCCACAATTTCAGATAAATTTTCCACAAAGCGTCCCAGATGGTTCACCATGCCAAGAAATCTTCTTACGCCATGAACATCGGTCGGAGCAGGCATCCTCGCCACTGCTTCGATTTTCGCTGGATCTGGTCGAATACCGTCTTCATCCAGTATGTGCCCAAGAAAATTAATTCTTGGCACGCCGAAGACACACTTGGCCTTGTTTAGTGTAACTTTCGCCTCTTTCAGTTTTCGGAGCACTAAACGAAGAATTCGATCGTGAGTCTTGGAGTCGGAGGCAAATATCAGGATATCGTCCAGGTAACACATTACACCGTCCATGCCTTGCAAGATTATTGACATAACTTTCTGAAAATACTCTGGGGCGAGTGAGATTCCAAATGGCATTCTGCAGTATTTATATCTCCCAAAAGGAGTGATGAAGGTCGTTAAATGCTGGCAGTCCGGGCTCAACGGAATCTGGTGAAAGCCACTGTTCGCGTCCAGTTTCGAAAAGAATCTTGCTTCCCCCAGTTGCCCCAGCATGTGCTCCACCACTGGCATGGGATGCACTTCGCGCTGTACATGTTCGTTCAGCCTTGAGAGATCCACACAGAGTCGTATGTCGCCATTCGGTTTACCAGCAATCACAGTCGGTGCACACCATTCAGTCGCAACGTTAACTTGTGCTATGATTCCCGCCTTCTCGAGCTCTTCCAATCTTGTTTTGAGCTTTTCCATCAAAGGTATTGGTACCCGTCGAGGAGTATGCACAGCATATGGTTTTGCTCCAGGTTTCAATTTGATTTCGTAAGGGTTTCCGATCTGTCCCAGTCCTTCAAATACTTCAGGGAATTCCTTGATTGGGTTAATTCTCGTCGCAACCACTTCAATCCGCCTCGCCAGGTTCAAGAGCTCACATGCCCGGCGACTCAGAAGAGGTTCACTCAAACGACGAATGACGTAAATCTTCTCCTTGATTTCATAATTGCCATTTCGCAGCGTTGATATAAACATACCCACAGTCTGAAGTTCGGAAAATTCAGCAGCCCGAAGGTTGATATCACTTTCCACTAGTCGTTGCTGTCCCATTATCTTCTTGAAGAGACACAGAGGAACACATGTAACATCCGCCTGGGAGTCGAGCTTGAACTTCACCTTTTTCCCGCTCACTTGGATTTCTGCTGTCCATCGCCTCCTGCACTCGCCTTCATCATCATCGAGATTAGATGAATCCTCCACAGCTGAGACCTCCAGGAGAAAACCAATTTCTTCATCAAGTTCAGAAACAGCTTTGACTTCCGCAGTCTTCTCCTGCTTATCTGGGCAGCAATTTGCAAAATGGCCAGTTTTTGAACATAGGTTACATCTTTGTCCTTCAGCACGGCAAGCCTGTCCTTCCCTGTGGGTGAAACCTCCGCACTTTGGACATCGTGATCTTGTTTTGGCTGACTTCTCCTTCTTCCTCGAAGGCTGCTGTTGTTGTTTTGGTGATTGTTTCTTCGAGTTGAACTTCACCTGATTGACCTTTTGGCTTGTTGAGGGACGCTGCAGGTCGACTTGCTGCTGTCGAACGGCTTCCTGCTGTCGAACCATTTTCACCGCCTTTTCCAAAGTCAGTTCGCTGTCCAACTGCATTCTTTCAGATAAAGCTTTGTCCCTCACTCCAACCACTATTCGGTCACGGATCAACTGCTCATGAAGACCCTCAAATTCGCAACTATCAGCCAATTTGTACAATGAAGTGATGAATTCGTCCACTGGCTCCCGATCCTCTTGGATTCTTGAATTAAATTTCGCACGTTCGTAGATAATATTCTTTCTGACACAGAAGTGGCTGTCGAAGGCCTTGAGGACGGAATCAATTTTCGTTGCCCCTTCCTCCTTTTCGAACTTGAAGGTCCTGAATATATCATCCGCGCGGTCACCCATCAAGTACATGAACAAATCGATCTTGTCCGCCTCCTCTTTCTTCTTCATTCCACTGACCACGAGGTATCGTTCGAATCTCTTCCTCCATTTGGGCCATTCGTTGGGAGTCGAGAAGTCGAAAGTTTCTGGAGGTTGAATCTGAGCCATGTTGAATTATCTTCCAAGGTACGCAAAAATCGATATTTTGCAATATACGGGTTCGTATTTTATCCAGTTATCGCTGCCACCATGTTTTAATGTCCATCTAACAGAGAGCCAAACAACAACTGACTCACCCGTGCAGCCGAGGTCACGCTCCGCTGCGTCACGTGGGGAAACATAGGTAGATGTTTTCTTACATCTTCTCAGCACAGTTTCTTATCCCCTTGTGTAAAGATTACACAAATTCCATGAGTTCATGATCTCATGGAAACATTTGTTTGATGATGGTAATAACACTGTTACCAAAACGTAACACACTATTTATTTATTTGGATTTGGTTTTATTACTTAAGTTTTGATAAATTTTGAGATCGAGAGATATTAAAATACATCCTCACTAACATAACAATAAGTGCCGATATGTAAATATATAGGGGCCATTGTAGATATGTAGATTGGGTAGTGACATAGTCTGATAAAGAGTTCTGGTCTTGGAAAGCTTAAGTTTTTATGTGAAGAGAACAATTTAATAAAATAATCTAGTATTAAAGGACACTATAAAAATCGACCCAGTTTGCATAGTGGCGGGTGGCAGTTTGCATTGTGGCTGGTGGCAGTTTGCATAGTGGCAAGTTGGGATGGCAATAACCTCTCAATGACTGGTGGAGTGAGGAAGTCGGAGAAACCTCTGCGGAACCAGGAGGTGAGTGGGAGATGCCTCAGGGCATCCATCTTGGAAAGATGGCTGTGGAGCTCTGCGTCTTCTGTTTTCAGGACATTGTCTGTCAGCTCCACCTGAGCACACAGCCACACTCATGGCCCAAGGAAGTTGTACATTTCAGCATGTATATCGGTACAATAACTCTGAAAGATATTACAGTGACCTTTATTGAAAACACACAAGATAACCAATGGTGAACAAAATTGCTTGTCTTCTTATAAAAAAACAGATGATTGGCAACATCAAAGATTTTCCACCTCCTTAAGTTTTGTCCAAGAATGTAATTATTCCATTTGTGATACAGGTGAATTATATATTTCAACATTTCTTGTAAGTACAAAAAGTTGAATTGCTTATACAAGTGATGCACCTACAGTAAAAGAAGTTGCCAACTACCGCCCATCATGATCATGGCCTGTAGAGGATCGGTGGAAGGATGGTCTAAACCGTTGGTTTTCGATCGCTACGACCCGAGTTCGATTCCCACATTCGGCACTTTTTCTGATAAAAAAAAAAAATGCACCAATGGCCCCCGATTCTTGCAAAAGTCCAATCCCACCAGCGAGTGCAAGTAACCAAACGGGGCTCTGGCACATTTGTAAGTGCAAAGTCAAATTGCTTTTCACATGTGTAGACATGTGGTATGTGTAGCAGGGATAATAGTAAACCTTTTAAATGAGAGAAGGTGAGACGGCAGTGAGGTACCCACCAGAGCGGGAAGCTGGGACTCGAAGGTCTTGAGAAGTTTGCAGAGGTTACTGGTCATCCAGAAGACCCTGGGGATGGAGGGAGGGGGAAAGAGTTTGGAGAACATGGTGGCTATGGCCAGGCAGTCCTGGGCTGCCTTAGTCTCACACTGCACCACAGTCATCATAATACTGAGATAATTGTGCTAGTAGAGATATAACAGTAGAACTACCTCCCTGTAAAGGACAACACCTAATTACAAAGCCAAAGTGTCCTTTAGAGAGAGATGTCCTCTTACCAGAGAGTTGATTAATAGAAAAAAAATGGTAATTTTGTAATTGTAAAACTATCCTTTGTAGAGAGGTGTCCTCTAGCGTGAGTGTCCCCTCATGGAAGAGTTCTACTGTATATATAATTGTCTCTCTAGAAGATAACACCTAGTTGCATATGATAAGGTAGAATCAGAATTATAGAAACAACAATGTTTTTTATGTAGGATCAAAACAAAGAGGCAATCCATGCATTGGACAAGCCCAAACTCGCTGTGGCAGAAAAAGCCAGAATGACCAAATCCAAAGCAATGATGATTGTCTTTTTGACATTCTTGGCATTTTATACATTCACTGGGTGTATTCACTGTATTGGCTCATCCATTGATGAGCTCTACTCTTCCCTGACAGATACCATCAACAAGCTCTACAAGCTTGATACCCTAATATGATTGAGTGGAGATAAGAAAGAAGAAGACTGGGTGTGACACTGAAGAGTGTGACAAGGCTGAAGGCTGTAACAGTGCAGAGTGTAACAGTGAAGAGTGTAACACTGAAGACTACGGCAGTGAAGAGTGTGACACTGAAGACTACGGCAGTGAAGAGTGTAACACTGAAGACTACGGCAGTGAAGAGTGTGACACTGAAGACTACGGCAGTGAAGAGTGTGACAAGACTGAAGGCTGTAACAGTGACAAGACTGAAGGCTGTAACAGTGCAGAGTGTAACAGTGAAGAGTGTGACACTGAAGACTACGGCAGTGAAGAGTGTGACACTGAAGACTACGGCAGTGAAGAGTGTGACACTGAAGTCTGTGACAGTGAAGAGTGTAACACTGAAGACTACGGCAGTGGAGAGTGTGACACTTAAGATTACGGCAGTGAAGAGATGACACTGAAGACTACGGCAGTGAAGAGTGTGACACTGAAGTCTGTGACAGTGAAGAGTGTGACAAGACTGAAGGCTGTAACAGTGCAGAGTGTAACAGTGAAGAGTGTGACACTGAAGACTACGGCAGTGAAGAGTGTGACAAGACTGAAGGCTGTAACAGTGACAAGACTGAAGGCTGTAACAGTGCAGAGTGTAACAGTGAAGAGTGTGACACTGAAGACTACGGCAGTGAAGAGTGTGACACTGAAGTCTGTGACAGTGAAGAGTGTGACAAGACTGAAGGCTGTAACAGTGCAGAGTGTAACAGTGAAGAGTGTGACACTGAAGACTACGGCAGTGAAGAGTGTAACACTGAAGACTACGGCAGTGAAGAGTGTAACACTGAAGACTACGGCAGTGAAGAGTGTAACACTGAAGACTACGGCAGTGAAGAGTGTGACACTGAAGACTACGGCAGTGAAGAGTGTGACAAGACTGAAGGCTGTAACAGTGACAAGACTGAAGGCTGTAACAGTGCAGAGTGTAACAGTGAAGAGTGTTACACTGGAGACTACGGCAGTGAAGAGTGTGACAAGACTGAAGGCTGTAACAGTGACAAGACTGAAGGCTGTAACAGTGCAGAGTGTAACAGTGAAGAGTGTTACACTGGAGACTACGGCAGTGAAGAGTGTGACAAGACTGAAGGCTGTAACAGTGACAAGACTGAAGGCTGTAACAGTGCAGAGTGTAACAGTGAAGAGTGTTACACTGGAGACTACGGCAGTGAAGAGTGTGACAAGACTGAAGGCTGTAACAGTGACAAGACTGAAACAGTGACGTACAAGAGAGAGTCTCCCACAGCTCAGGTAGATCATCAGCATCACCACATGGGGCAGTGGGGTGGTGGAGTCCACCCTCCTCATCACCAGCAGGGAATGGTGGAGCATCTCTGCCTGCTGGAGTCTGGTGGCTCGGACTTCTTGTTGGGACTTGGGATGGATAGACTCCACTCCTGCCACAGCACACCTTACTTGTACAACACAACAATAGCTTGGCAACTCTAGACAACTTTCATTAGATGTACTAAACAGGACCTTTGGGAGAGGTCACTGCTTATCATCAAACAGCTTGAGTAGTATGGACTCATGGAATTCATGTAATCTTTGTACAAGAGGATAAGAAACAATAACACAATCTATAATCAGCTAGAGGAGCATGAACTCATGGAATTCATGTAATCTTTACACAAGGGGATAAGAAACAATAACACAATAGTCCAGTCTTTTTTTCTGAATGTTTCATGATCAACTTTTAGGGTTGGATAAAGTTGCATTGATACATTTTTAAACAAAAGAAAAATTATAACACAAGGTAATAACTATTTATTTATTTGGATTTGGTCTTATTACCTTGTGAACTATTTGTTTACATGACAAATGGCCGCCTAAGTTAGGCCTAAATTGTCAAGTAAACAAATAATGTGCAAATGTCTGTGGTTATATTTGCGATGCATTGCAACACTTTTAAGCACTGTGTACACATGCTAGCTATGGTCGCTGTATCCCGCATGCCAAAGTAAGGTATTTTTAGCAATAAATTTGCATTTTAACAAGAATTTATTATTGTGTAGTGCTCCCAGTCTTAATGACAAAGGCAGATACATTTTACTTTACCCAAATTGACTCATCCATTGATGAGCTCCACTCTTCCCCGGCAGACACCATCAAAAGTCTAAAGCTTTACAAGCTTGATATCTTAGTGTGATTGAGTGGAGATAAGAAAGAAGATTTATTATTGTTGTCAAATGATAAGGTACAATTTGGATTATAGATTATAAACACAAGGTAATAAGATCAAATCCAAATAAATAAATAGTGTGTGACATTTCAGTAACAGCATCGTTACCATCCTTAGACAAATTTCAAATGTCACACACTATTTATTTTTTTGGATTTGGTCTTATTACCTTGTGTTTATTGTTGTCAAAATTTGATTTTTAAAAAATCGGTCAAAATATCAATAGTGTCGAAGAATTGTTGGGCCAAATTAATGTTTACTATAGGTATTGAGGGGGCTTCTTCTCAATATAGATTGGTGTCTCTCTTTACCTTGAGAGACAACCTTGTGTTTTAGGTCAGCTACTTGACCAGCTCCGCAACTCCAAAGGAAGAGGCTCTAAGGACTACTATCAACCATCCAAAAACTTATCCAGAAACTCTTTTTTATTGAAAAACACGCTCAATTTATACATTAAAGAAATTTACATACTTTTTCTCTCAGTTTTTAAATTACAAATATATTTACATAAAACTAAAGTTGACTACTCTAGTAGTCCTAACAATAGGATAGGCTGGAGGTCTTGAGACATGATAACAAGGTCGAATTACCGCAAGTGTCGGATTACTGTGTATCGAATTAATGAGGTTATAAAGTACTTAATAAGGCACAAATTTGGCATATAGATTATAAACACAAGGTAATAAGACCAAATCCAAGGGGGTCGGTGGAAGGCTGGTTAAACCGTTTGGTTTTCAACCACTACGACCCGGGTTCGATTCCCGCATTGGACACTTTTTTCTGTTTAAAAAAAAAAATGTTAAAAATGCTCCAATGGCCCCCGATTCTTGCAAAAGTCCAACCCCACCAGCGAGTGCAAGTAACCAAATGGGGCTCTGGCACATTTGTAAGTGAAAAGTCGAACTGCTTTTCACATGTGTAGACATGTGGTGCGCTTACAGTAAAAAGCAGTTGCTAACAACCCACCATGATTATCATGGCCTGTACCACGTGTACTAGGGATAAGCAAAAAAAAAAAAAAAAGACCAAATCCAAATCAATAAATAGCCTTATAATACCCTATAAATAAAATGTGGTTATACTGTACTTCTATCCAAACTACTGCAAAATTAAACCTTCTTACACTAAGAAAATCAAATACAGTAGAACTACCTCCCTGTAAAGGACAACACCTAATTGCAGAGCCAAAGTGTCTTTTAGGGAGAGGTCTCTTCTAACTGGAGAGTTGCTAAATTGTAAAAAATGGTAATTTTGAAAATGAAAACTGTCCTTTGTAGAGAGGTGTCTGCTAGCGGGGTGTCCGCTAAAGGGAGGTTCTACTGTATACAAATTTATTGTATTAATCCATTCAAAAATGTATTCTTTGAAAGGAGAGATGCTTTTTTTGAAGACAAAAAAATTTCGTTATTCCAATTACACATTGTACAAGCCATTGATAATTATGATGGGTAGTTAGCGAATGTTAGCACATCACATGTTCTTATTTGTATACCTGTTCTGTGCTTTTTACACTAAATCATTCTATATAATATAAAACCTTCTTGAGGGGACACATTTAAACAAAAGTCAACTTTCAATAAAAATTTACCAATTAGCTGTTTTCTCTCTCCGGGAAGAGGACACTCTCCCTAAAGGATACTTTGAAACTAAGTGTTGTCCCTTTGAAAGCGGTAGTTCTACTGTGGAGTTCTATTGTTGAGGGGGTCGATGGAAGGCTGGTTAAACCGTTTGGTTTTCGACCACTAGGACCGGGGTTCGATTCCCGCATTGGACACTTTTTTTCTGTTAAAAAAAAAAAAAATGCTCCAATGGCCCCCGATTCTTGCAAAAGTCCAACCCCACCAGCGAGTGCAAGTAACCAAACGGGGCTCTGGCATTTGTAAGTGCAAAGTCGAACTGCTTTTCACATGTGTAGACATGTGGTGCGCTTACAGTAAAAAGCAGTCGCTAACTACCCACCATGATTATCATGGCCTGTACCACGTGTACTAGGGATAAGCTAAAAAATATATATATATTGTTGAAAAAGAAGCTACACATCTAGAATGTGTATAAAATGAGAGGGTCCCTAGCTCATCAATGAGAAACCCTACCAATAGTTAGTTTGGCGTATGAATCTGGTATTTGTATGGTAGGAGTTCTGAGTATTGCATGTATTGTATTAATCAATTCAAAAATGTATTATTTGAAAAGGAGAGATGCTTTTTTTTTAAAAACAAATAATATTCATTAGTTATTCCCCAAGTACACATTCCATTGATAATCATGGTTAGGTAGTTAGCGAATGTTAGTAATCACATGTTCTTACTTCTGTACTTCTTACACTATATATCATTTCCTATATAATAAAACCTTTTTGAGGGACACATTTAGACAAAAGTCAACTTTCAATAAAAAAATATCACTTTTTACCAATTAGTTGCTCTCCAGGAAAAGGACACTTTGGCTTTGAAACTAAGTGTTGTCCTTTAGAAAGAGGTAGTTCTACTGTGAAATGTATTGTTGGAAAGGAGGCTACACAGCTAGAATGTATATAAAATGAGAGGACCCCTGGCTCATCATTTAGAACCCCTACCAACAGTTACAACTAGTAGAGTTTGATGTATGAATCTGGTATTTGTATGGTAGGAATTCTGAGTATTGCTAGGTCCATTGTGTCTTGAGGTGAGGGGAGATAATGAAGAGAAGCCCTGATTATCTGAAGGAAAACTCTTCAGCCTTGAAGAGGCCTCCTTGACTGTATATAGTACATTGTATAATACAGTAGAACAACCTCCCTGTAAAGGACAACACCTAATTGCAGAGTCAAAGTGTACTTTAGGGAGAAGTGATAAGGCACAATTTGGATTATAGATTATAAACACAAGGTAATAAGACCAAATCCAAATAAATAAATAGTGTGTTACATTTTGGTAACAGCGTTATTACCATCTTCAGACAAAAGTACTGAATCTATAAATAGTGTGTGACGTTTCGGTAACACACTATTCATTTATTTGGATTTGGTCTTATTACCTTGTGTTTAGGGAGAAGTGTTCTCTTATCAGAGAGTTGCTAAATAGTAAAAATGGTAATTTTGAAAATGACAAATTTCCTTTGCAGAGAGGTGTCCTTTCATGGAGGTTCTATTGTACATGCTAAAAGGTACAACTTGCTTAAGTTTTGTCTATGAGAGTAACATTAGTGAAACATAGTCTCCCACAAACTTCTAGGGTTAAGTTTCTTGTTCAAATTTTTTATTTTCAAACTTTTTGACTTGTCAGTCCTTCAACAGGAGTATCACGATAATAAATTAATGATAAATACTATTTTATATATACAAATTAATTTTTACATATTTAAATATTAATGATATTGAAAGGGGAGAAAATATATATTACCTTCTTTGTGTGTTATAAACAATTAGGAAACAAAGGTATAACTTTAGTAAGGCTTAGAACTGGCTATCTTTCTAGACTCCCATTCATGGAATGATCTAATTTTCTATGCAGATAAATAAATAAGAGTGGTAGAGTAAAAGGGCATATAAAGTGTAGGGGAATATATATACAAATGTCTTCATCAAGGAAGGCTTCCCCACCTTGAGAGAGTTCTCCTCCAGACAAGGTCTTCTTGAACACTCCTCAGTTCCAATATAAGATACTAGACGAATGGCCCGGGCAAAGCCCGGGTTTTACCCGAGTGCGTATATATTTTAGTAATGTTTTAATTAAAATACTATTCGTTACAATTATAAATTGGCGCCGTGGATGTCATTCTTGTATAATATATAAATGAGTTTTAAAAATTGTAAAAAAAAAAAAAAAAAAAATGCATCGGCCGGGAATCGAACTCGGGCCGCCCGCGTGGCAGGCGAGCATTCTACCACTGAACCACCGATGGCTATGAAAAATCCCATCCGTGAGCTTCAGACAAACAAACAGACAGAATAAGGCAAATATATAAGTAGATATATATATATAATAAGAGTGGTAGAGAGAGAAACAAAACAAAAACATCATAATAACTATTTGCTTATATATATCTTATATTTAATTAAAAAGGCATATATTGTATATGAAAATATCATTTATTTTACCAATATTTCAGTTGGCTGAACGCCAATAATGGTATGAAATATTGGTAAAATGATTGAAATTCTGATCCAATATATGCTTTTTTAATTAAATATTTATTTATGGATTGCTCTATTTTCAAAATGATATATGATATATCTTAAATATAAATAAATAAATAAAGGGACTGATTACGTTTCTAATCTACACTCCAAATTGTACATTGTCATGTATCTCTTTAAAAAAACATAATGAATAAACAATTTTACATAAAGTCATTACAGTAGAAACCTCCATGAGAGGACAACTTTCTAAAAAGGACAATTTTTCATTGTCAAAAATGACCATTTTTTTTGCTATTAAGGAACTCTCCTGTAAGGAGACACCACTTTGGCTCTAGAACTAAGTGTTTTTTTTTTGCTTATCCCAAGTACACGTGGTACAGGCCATGATAATCATGGTGGGTAGAGGTTGGCGACTGCTTTTACTGTATGTGCACCACATGTCTACACATGTGAAAAAGCAGTTCGACTTTGCACTTACAAATATGCCAGAGCTCTGTTTTGGTTACTTGCACTCGCTAGTGGAGTTGGACTTTGTAAGAATCAGGGGCCATTGGAGCATTTTTTTTTAAATCAGAAAAAAGTGCCCAATGCGGGAATCGAACCCGGGTCGTAGCAGTCGAAAACCAACGGTTTAGACCATCCTTCCACCGACCCTGGAACTAAGTGTCCTTTACAAGAGAGGTAATTCTACTGTATATTCTTATTTAGATGAAGGACAAATCCAAAGGCTTCTGAAATTCCTTTATTCAATAAAAAAAAAAAAAAAAAAAAGTTGCTAAGTCACCCTTAGTCACTCTTGTTAAAATTGCATATTTACTGTTGTTTATTCCTCAAGTCGTTTAAACGATCTCCATTAGGTTCCATTGTCTCAGCTTTTCTATTATAGTTCTGGGGTGTTCAATGCATTGTATAAACTGAGACAGATCATCATGGAGAAGGGGTGATGTTGGTCTGTAGAATTTACTACATGGACACAAGGTAATAAGACCAAATCCAAATAAATAAATAGTGTGTGACGTTTCGGTAACAGCGTTGTTACCATCTTCAGACAAAAGTACTGAATGTATGGTCTTATTACCTAGTGTTTATAATCTTTAATCCAAATTGTACCTTATCATACATGGACACAATAAAATAATTGCATTTATTAAATTCAACAAACAATCCAAGGCCAGGTTTCTTTAACTATATTTTTATTTCCCTAGCTATTAACACAAAGTAATAAGACCAAATCCAAATAAATAAATAGTGTGTGATGTTTCGGTAACAGAGTTGTTACCATCTTCAGACAAAAGTACTGAATGAGTTATCAAGTGTGTCTGAATGAGAAATTTTACCACAGCATTTTACCACTGTTATCTTGTTTACACACTTGATAACAGTAACTATTTAAAAACATGCTGTGGTAAAATTTCTCATTCAATACTTGTCTAAAAATGGTAACAACACTGTTACTGAAACGTCACACTATTTATTTGGTCTTATTACCTTGTATTCAGTTGAATTAAAGAGAGGTTACAACTGGATTTTATATGATTAGGTTTAGGTTAGGTTAAGTGGGTAACAAAATCAGCTTCTACAAGCTAACCTTTCTGTAAACAATGAAGGAGATTGTAAATGTATTATTGGCTGAAATTAGAAATTTATAAAAAGAATTATAAAAACAAAAAATGTAAACACAAGTTAATGAGACCAAATGCAAATAAATAGTGTGTTGGATAAATAGTTTATTTGGATTTGATCTTATTACCTTGTGTTTATAATCTATAATCCAAATTGTGTTTTATCAAAAAATGTAAAAAAAGAATCTGGTATACTTTAGATTATGTGAGAATGGAAAAGTAATATGAATTTGCAAAAACATGCCATTGGTAAAAAAAAAATTGTAAGACTTAAAAAAAAAAAAAAAAGACAACAAATATATGCAAAAATAAATATTATTTATTTTAAAATAAAATTTCAAAAAGCAGGATAAGGAACTTGGACTTTTTCATTCTCTATGGACAAAGTATATTTGTAGAACATATGTAAATATGTATTTCTATGTATTTACATAAAGAAATACTTAATCCAGCTTCTTGAAGCCAATCCTGGCAGCATTCTCACGGAAGCATCGTCTGCACATATTGAGACCATACTTGCGGATGAGACCGTGATGGTTATCACAGACTCTGCATTTTCTGGATCCAGGTCCATTTGTTCTGGGATGGGTATAATAAAGCTTCTCGTGACCCATTCTTGTTCTTGATTTCTTGTAGATTAATTCAACTCAAAATATAATTTTTATAAAAAACTTTTGCTAGATATCTAATAGTAAAAGAATAAAGTAATGTTTTATTGGATGATGATGGTGTATTTAAAAATATTATTCTGTTTTAAAATATATTTATTTATTTATAAAATTTAAGAATTTATTTTATATATATCGATATCAATTTTATTTTAAAAATTTGAAGAATACCGATATGTACTTTATTACATGGTGAGAAACATATTTAAAAAATATTAATGTAGAGAGAGAAGCCCCAATATTTTAAAATTATTTCAAATTAGGTTGAATATTAGGGAATTATATATATTTTTAAATTCAAGTGTATCATTTAAAACTTACCCAAAAGAACCTTCCAGACATATTTTCGATATAATGATGGTATAGTAAATCTTAAACAGAATTGTGATAATTTATTTTTATCAACTGGAGTATCTTTTAAAATAGTTTCTAGAGATCTTTTTCTTCGACACCCCTAAAGCCGACTTTATCGTAATAGTAAGACCTAAAGTTTCGACTGTCATCCGCCATTTTTATTGTTTATAAATAAAGGCAGTAAACTAAACTTAAACAGGCTTCTCAAATTTATTTTTAAATTTCTTCAATACTATTGACAAAATATCTATTTGTATTTTAAAAATATTATCATTTTTATAAATTAACAAAAAAAGAAAATTATAATATTTGAATTTTTTCTATAATCATATTTTGGAAATTCAAACATATTAAATTTCGTTTTTATATATTTTAAATAACGCAATACAATTAGTTCCCTCTTTGAGAAATTTATCTTTAATAGACACTTATTTTTATTCCCAATATACATTTTTTCAAAACGACTTTTATTAGAACTCCAATTCTGAACTGAATTCGAATTTCTAAATATGAGCTTCATTATGCTAACCTTGTCCCCCCCCCCCATATTAATAATTAAGGAGAAAACATCAGTCTTCCAGCGATAAGTTTTTAAAATAATTTTAAGTTATATCTATAGCTTACATGCCATAAAGCTAGAAATTTGCTTTAAAAAATGAAACTTATCCCTGGAAGACTGAGGTTTTCACCTTAATATTGATAAAAGGAATTATTTTTATTGAATATTAATAATTACAGGCCCTGTTTGGGTCCTGATGCACATAATTTTCAAAAACTGGAGTCCCCCTATCAAAGGGTCAAGAACAAATTTTAAAATTATAAAAGATTTTCTAGATAGACAATGTAATCTATATAAAAAAATATATATATATATATCATAGTTAAACAAAAAATGGATAAAAATGTTGATCTAAAAAATAAAAACTCCCTCTCTTAAGAATATAAGAAGAATAATCACTTAAATACAGGCGCAGTGTCAGCCAGGCCTTCACATCACTTTATTGATATGAAATGGGCCAGCTTTGTAATATAAAAAAAATCGAAAGTATATTTAAAAAGTCTTGAAGTTGCACCACCATATCTCTCTTTATCTTTGAAAAAATCAACTATCTTGTTAAAAATTGAGCAATAAATTTTAAGAACATTAAAAGAAGTGCATATTTTTGAATCAATACTTTTTCCATTAAAACACAATTAAATTATATATTAAAATATATTAAATTATTTCGATATTTCGACGAGGCTGTTCGCCTATCTTCTCCTAGGAATTCAAATTTCTTGTAAGCCTATCATCCGCGTGATGAATGAGAATTATATATAATAAATATAAAAATAGTTGACTATAATGAAACTTCAAAGAGATTGATGTTAGAAAAAACACTTTGGTACTATTTGGCCATTATATTAGGTAAGATGTTACGCAAACTTTGACTTTTCATTTGTGCTGACGTCACTACTTCTACGCTTCATGACTTTTCTGTTTTGATTCTTCGCTCGCTTGTTTACAACAATCGTATTGGAACAAGTCGTTCCTTAAATAAATATATATATTAGTTTATATCAAAAGGGATGTCCTCTTAACTACAAAATACGTGAGTACAAAACAACTTGAAATCCTTAAAAAAGAAACATCGTATTTTTGCTAAGCCTATCAATTTGGTAGCAGAGCGTGGTTTGGGCGCGCGAATTGGACTAACCGCCAATTGATCCATTTAAATAAAAAGAAATTAAATAATTGGACTAACCGCCAATTTAGAAAGAAAAAATTGAATGAAAATGGATACATATAACTTAGCAAAAATCGAACAGTTAACAGAAAACAACTATACAACGTGGTCCATGAAAATGGAAGTAATTCTATATTCAAAAGATCTCTTCGAGGACGTAATTGTTAATGGACGAGCCAGACTTTACAAAAAATAAACTAGAATATGATATTTGGAAGAAAAAGAATCGGGAAGCATACAGCCTAATAATATTGTCACTTTCGGATGACTTAACAATCATCTTTCGAGGCGATAAAAGGGTCAAAACAATTTGGTACGACATAAAGAAAAGGTTTGAAGGATCTCTAGAAAATAAAAGGATAGACCTAATGTTGGATCTAGCCAGACTAAAATTGAACCCAAATGAAAATGTTAACATGTATATTGTACGAGCACAGAAACTGGCACAAGAGATCACCCAGCTAGGAAAGACTGTAACAGAAAGAGAACTTGTATGATACATTGTTGAAGGAATCACACCTAACTTTGACACGATCACAGCAGCACTGTCAATAAACAGAGAAATCTCCTTACCAGACTTGAGACAAACTCTACTGGATTTCGAGAAGAAAAGACAGGACAGAAGCAAAAAATCATGAAAATGCTTTCAGATCATCAGGCAACCAATTCAAAGAAAAGTCATGCTACATTTGCAAAAGAAAAGGACATTTCAAGAAATACTGTTGGTTCAACCCTAACAACAAAGGAAATCAAAATAATACAACAAACAAAAATAACATGGCCAGTACAAGGAAATACCATAAAGGACAAAAACAAAACAAACATGGCCAGATCAGCAATCCAAGAACGGACGGAGGAACCATCCCAACGAAGAAACTCCACTTCAGAATACGCACTACATGTAAGCACAAGGGAGGAACGCCCGACGACTCAGGACGTGTAGATAATTGATTCTGCGTGCACAAGCCACATGAGTTCCCATGGTAAATGGATCGAGCACAAGACGGAGGAGAGAAGAAGCATACAAGTGGCGGAAGATGGGAGACACATTAAATCTGCCTCATCAGGATCAATCCAACCTACTCTACAAGGTAAGGACAAACTTAACAACGCTGTAACCCTGCATAATGTCCTCCATGTACCACACCTGAAAGGAAATCTAATGTCCATTCCAAGCGTGGTAAGAAGAGGGAACTCTGTTCTTTTGAATTCTGAAGGAGCATACATATACTCTTCTGATGACAAGCTAAGAGGAACAGGCAACTTTGATGGTAACATGTACACATTGAACCTATCACGTTTACCGGAAGCAACTCATGTTCCAAATGAACATTGCTTGATTTCAAAGGACAATTCTAGGACTGCATGGCACAGAAGGTTAGGACATCCTAGTGACAACAAATTAGACCTGATTTTGAAGAACAATCTTCTAAAAGGCTTGGACTCTATAAATGGTACCCTTGATCAATGTGATGCTTGCTCCTTGGGAAAAATGACCAAAGTACCCTATGTTCACACAGATAGCAATCAGGAAAGCTACCCCTTTGAAGCCATTATGTCGATCTCTGTGGTCCAATGAGAATAAACTCCTTGGGCGGAAGTAAATATTTCTTGACCATCGTAGATGGATTTTCTAGGAGAATATTTGTAGAATTTCTCAAAGATAAACTCTCAGAAGCAGAAGTTTTGAAGAAGTTTATTGTAAAGAGAGGAAAACGAGCTAAGCTCAAAACTAAAACGACTTAGAACAGATAACGGAACAGAATTTATCAATAAACATTGAAACCTCCATAGAATCCAAAGGAATTAAACATGAACTAACTACACCGTACACCCCAAGAAGCAATGGGAGAGTTGAAAGAGCTAACAGAACACTATTAGACAAAGGCTAAACACTTCTGGCAGACTCCCAATTACCCCTACACTTCTGGGCAGAAGCTGTGAATACAGCTGCATATCTGTACAATCTAACTCCCACAACCAATGACCCAGACACTACCCCTAAGGAAAAATGGAAAGGTAAAAAGCCATCCGTCTCTCACATCATGAGATTTGGTTGTGAAGTCTTCTATAAACTCGAGAATCATCAAAGACACAAACTAGAAGCTAAATCTAAGAAAGGAATATTTGTAGGCTATTCAAGATGCAGAAGAGCTTATCGAGTATTTGATATCACAGCGAGAGTCATTCTTGAAACCGCAGACATTCACTTCAGAGAGAACAATAATGTCATCTCGGAAGAAAAACAAAGTTATAATAATACGGACACTGACACATATTTCTTCATTCAGGAGGATGAACAACCGGACAATCATGTTCTATCAGATGCTGATATTGAAGAGCCAGCACCAGATACTATGATCAACAGACAGACAGAGTCAAGTGGATCAGACAGACCACAAAGAACTCGAACAATACCTAAAAGATTCGATGACTACGTTCTGGCTACTACGAATGAAACCATTCCGAAAGACTATGAAGAAGCCATCGCATGCGAAGACAAGAAACATTGGGAGAACGCAATGCTTGAGAAAATACAGAACATGTACTCGCATCAAGTATGGGAACTGGTACCTAGACCTGTAAACGCTAAAGTTGTCAAAAGTAAATGGGTGTTCAAAATATCTAAAGACCAAGAAAACAAAAACAAAACTTACAAAGCTAGACTTGTTGCAATGGGATACAACCAAATCCCAGGAAGAGATTACAACGAAAGTTTCAGCCCTGTAATTAAAAATGCCATCCTCAGGACTATTTTGTCAATGGCAGCAACAAAAGATTCAGTCATTAAACTATTTGATGTGAAAGCAGCCTATCTAAATGGAAACATTGAAAACACAATATTCATGGAACAACCTGCTGGATTTGTTCAAGATAGAAACAAAGTTTGCAAACTCAACAAAAGTATTTATGGTCTACCTCAATCCGGAAGATCGTGGTATGAGAAATTCAGTCAAGTACTTCATGACTGTGGACTGGAAAAACTTAAATCTGATCCTTGCCTATTTAAATGGAAGGATGAAGACAAATACTTCTATGTAGGGATATATGTTGATGACTTTATCACTGTCTCAGATTCTGAAGATACCTCAAACAGATTCATCAATAAATTGAGACATCACCTGGAAATAAAGGATGTAACATGTAAAGGCATGTTTTTGGGAATCAAGATCATACAAGACAAGGAGAGAATTTCGCTACAGCAAAGCCATTATGTACAACAAATATTGCAGAAATATGGAATGGAAAATTGTAAGGAAGTTCCAACACCAGGTTCTAAAGAAATCAATTTGGACAATCATATTGAAGATGACAATTGTGATCAGCACACTTACCAAGAAGCCCTTGGAATGCTAATGTTTCTAGCTGTTAACACCAGACCCGACATCGCTTGCATCACTAGCAAACTTTCACAGTACTCCAGACAACCAAAACAGATGCACTGGACAGCAATCAAAAGAGTGATGAGATACCTACGAGGAACAATTGACCTAGGAGTGAAATTTGAAAGAGGGAAGACTGGAATCCTGAAGTCCTACACCGATGCCAGCTGGTCGACCACCCATGATGGAAAATCCTACGGCGGATATGTATTGAAGCTCGGCGAAGCAACTATAGAATGGGAAAGTAGTAAACACAACCACTCGTCGCCCTCTCCACAATGGAAGCGGAAATGATAGCTGCTTGTGAAATCTGCTGTCAGATCAAGTGGATAATAAACCTGTTACGAGAGCTGGAAGAATGGAATTTCATGAAAAAACCAACTGCGATCTATACAGACAGTCAGTCATTGATCAACTGGATCTCCAGCCCTAAACAAAGCAGTCGCTGTAGACATATCAACAGAAAGTACCACTTCTTGAGAGTCTGTTATGAATCCAGAGACATCTGCCTTCTGTACAAGCCATCTCAGGACCTGGATGCGGATATCTTCACAAAGGACCTATCCTGAGACCAGATGAAAAAACACCTGGAGAACCTCAGCATCGTGGGAATAAAGACAAAGTAAGGAGGGAATTGTTACGCAGACTTTGACTTTATCATCATCGGTGCTGACGTCACTACTTCTACGCTTCATGACTTTTCTGTTTTGATTCTTCGCTCGCTTGTTTACAACAATTGTATTGGAACAAGTCGTTCCTCAAATAAATATATATTAGTTTATATCAAAAGGGATGTCCTCTTAACTACAAAATACGTGAGTACAAAACAACTTGAAATCCTTAAAAAAGAAACATCGTATTTTTGCTAAGCCTATCATAAGAGAGAATGGCTACTCACACCCAAAGTTCTATTAATAAGAAATCACTAAAATAACTTTAAATTGTATTAAAGTACTAAATTCCATTGATGAACCCTTATAAAAAGTTTTAATATATATATTAGTTTATTTATATAATATATCTATATATATAAGAATGAATGTTTGTATGTTTGTTTGTTTGTTTGTATGTCCTGTATACAAATTCGCAGTAGTTCACTAATTCAAACCAAAATTTCCATACTTTGGTAAAAAAATACGGGGAAGACGATTGGCTATTTAAAAATATATATAAATCAATTATTAAAACTATATATTCAAATTATTCTACTTAGCTCACGAGCAGCGCCTCTAGCGGTGAAGATGGGAGGTAATATCAGCTGACCTAATGTACATGTAAAGTTTGAAGCGGGACGTTTCACAAGAGTGACATCCACGGCGCCAATTTATAATTGTAACGAATAGTGTTTGAATAAAACATTTAATCGGGGGGGGGGGGGGGGGGGGGGGGGGGGGGGGGGGGGGGG
>CP092870.1:98378488-98443663 GCA_030710605.1 Cordylochernes scorpioides
TCCCAAGGATCCATCAACAAATTCCGTGGAACCCATGCTCTTCGAGAACGAGCAAGGAAACTCCATCTTGGAATTCTCATAATCAGGTTTGAGATGCCGTATAACATTTGGTGTGAGGGCTGTAGCAACCACATTGGAATGGGAGTGAGATACAACGCTGAGAAATCCAAAGTAGGAATGTACTACACTACTCCAATCTACAAATTCCGTATGAAATGTCATCTCTGTGACAATCACTTCGAGATACAAACTGATCCTAAGAACTTAGACTATGTCATTCTCAATGGTGCAAGACGTCAAGAGGGAAGATGGGATCCCACAGAAAACGGTCAAGTTGTCCCTGAAGACAAGGAAGTCAGCAATCGGCTATGTCAAGATTCCATGTTCCAACTAGAACATGGCGGAAAGGACAAAGAAGTCTTCAAATCAGCTGCACCAGTCATAGAGAAAATCTCGGAGATACAAGAGCGAATGAAGGATGATTATTCTCTAAACAAACTCCTCAGAGGACAATTTAGAGCCAAGAAGAAAGAAATCCAGAAGCAGAAAGAGAAAGACCGTTTGCTGCATCTAGACATTC
The DNA here is from genome assembly GCA_030710605.1 of Cordylochernes scorpioides. Taxonomy (NCBI): domain Eukaryota; kingdom Metazoa; phylum Arthropoda; class Arachnida; order Pseudoscorpiones; family Chernetidae; genus Cordylochernes; species Cordylochernes scorpioides. The sequence goes on from CP092870.1 coordinate 98,379,069, forward strand.
CTCTTCTTCCAGTAACTGAACAGGATTCTAACATGGCCAAGATACTCAAGGCTGAGACAACTGAATCAGACGATACGAGGATAAAGATGAGAAGACAAGCCCTGAAACAATCCTCCATATTCTCCAAGAAACCTCTGTCCCTCAACGAGAATCTGAAAGAACACCTTCTGGAGCAGGCGATCCAAAAGAATCTTCAGTCATCAAATTCGAAGGTTCAAACAGCCACCAAACTGGGCATTCGACCTAAAACCAAAAATCCTCGTTCTTCACTAGTCTGTGGAGATTATGGAGAAGATTCTGACCAAGAGTCTTCCTAAATTGCATCACTTTTTTATAACATCCTAACATAATCTAAAACAAAATACCAAGAAAATTTAGCGTTATGTTTCCTTATTCAATCGAATAATTGGTAAGTTTTCAAACCAAATCATCTTCCACAAGCCAATATGTAAAAAAATAGACTACTCAGGTCTATAATGCAAAACAAAAGACTAAAGGTAATCTCATTTACATATTGGTCTGTGAAAGAGCAAATGGCAGGAAAGCTTGTCAGTTATACGATTCAATGAAGAAACTTGTCAAACACCATTCTCATTATTTTTTCAATCTATTTTAACCGATTTCTATCCCTATTTAATGAAATATATTATATTTTTGAAAAATATATACATAATATAATAAAAATATTTTTTTCATTTACATAAACCGATGATTGTAGTATAATACAAGGTTTCGAGTCCGAGCGCTCTTTAAGGGTTAAAACTTCATTTTTGAAGCGATTGTTAATTACGTCAAAGAAGGAAGAAATCCAAAAATTAATTACTATATCAAATCTTCTAGAAATTACAATCCAAAACTGCCTAAATTCATTGTAAATATTATATTATATGTTAATATATTAATCTGTTCGAAATATGATCATGTATAATCATCATCATTATTTGCTTCACAGACACAAATATATTGAGAACATTAAATAATAAAATTCTGATATATTTTAGTATAATCAAAAAAACTATTTATTATTTTTATATATGGCGCTCCGCCATCTAAAAAGTATATGTTCTCGTGGTCAGGAAATGCCTTTTTTATTTTTAACTAGCCGAATGACCCGGCCCGGGTTTTACCCGATTGAATGTTTTGATTCAAATACTTTTCGTTACAATTATAAATTGGCGCCGTGGATGTCACTCTTGTGAAACGTCCCGCTCCAAACTTTGTGTCTGAGAAGCGATATTTTTATAGAAAGATGATCTGGCTTTTGTTTTCTGCTCGGATGAATGTTTTTCTGTTAGAATTTTGTTCCTGCGTACAAAATAATGAACTGGTTTCACCCGTGGTCTCTGCTTTTTGGAATTTTTCTCGATATAATTTTGTATCTGATAATCAAACATGATACAGCAATATCGTCATCATCAATTTCTGACTAAAAATATATAGTTTTAATAATTTATTTATATATTTTTTAAAATAGCCTATCATCTTCCCCGTATTTTTTAACCTATGTATGGAAATTTTGGTTTGAATTAGTGAACTACTGCGAATTTGTATACCGGACATACAAACAAACATACAAACATTCATTTATATATATATACAGATATCAACACCTGACCCACTTATCTTTTTTTTTTTTCTGTTGTTTTTTTTTCATTTTTATATAAATAAATAAACTAATATATATAATAATATTTGGAGATACGTAAAATAAAATGGCCTGTGTGGGAATACAAGGAAAGAGGGAAGATAGCCAGGTTAACAAACAACCCCCTTGGTAAACAACTATCACGACTTCATTCTCCCCTAGGGGACTTATCTTGAAAAAAGCGGCTAGACGGGATGATCAAAGTTTAGTTCTCACCGAGGTGGCCTCGACGCCAGTTGTTCTAGGGGTTGTTATGGGACCTTCTATCTTTCCTCCCCGATCTATTTCCTCACGGGTTTTTGCCTCTGGATCCTGTCTCCTGTGTGTCTTACCACCCAATCGCTCAACAACCACGACTGCTTCTAACCAACATGCCACGCTGCATTCATCCAACAGCATAAACTACATTACTACATATATATATATTAAAACTTTTTACAGGAATCATTTAATACATTTAAAATACAATATAACGCGGCTGATGATTGTAAAACGAAAATTGAAATTATACCGCGAATGTTTCTTTTATAAAAATCGAAATTTATTTTCAAAGAGAAATAGCGACATTTCTAACTTTGAGGATGAGGTATGGAAAGGTGAAACATGAAGAGTAATGGCGAACGGAAAAATAAAAAGTGTCCAGGGGCGGGAATCGAACCCACACCCTTCTGCTTACCGGGCAGGTGCCTTGTCCACTCGGCTACCCTGGACGTATTTTTCCGTTCGTAACTAATACAATTTAAAGTTATTTTAGTGATTTCTTATTAATAGAACATTGGGTGTGAGTAGTCATTCTCTCTTACCTAATATAAAGGGCAAGAAGAAGATAGTAGAACAGCCTCGTCGAAATATCAAATGTGTTTTAATAAAAAAGTATTGATCCAAAATATGCACTTCTTTTAATATTCTTAAAATTTATTGCTCAAGATAGTTGATTTTTTTCAAAGATAAAGAGAGATTTAGTGCAACTTCAAGACTTTTTTAATTTCGATGTTCTTTATATTACAAAGCTGGCCCATTTCATATCAATAAAGTGATGTGAATACATGGCTGGCACTGCGCCTGTATTTAAGTGATTATTCCTCTTATATTCTTACGATCAACATTTTAATCCATGTTAATCCATTTTTGTTTGTGACTATGATATATATATATATTTTTGATATAGATTATTGTCTATCTAGAAACTCTTTTATAATTTTAAAATTTGTTCTTGAACCTTTGATAGGGGGACTCCAATTTTTGAAAATTACGTACAGCAGGACCCAAACAAGGCCGGTAATTATTAATATTCAATAAAAGAATCCCTTTTATCAATATTAAGGTGAAAACCTCAGTCTTCCAGGGATAAGTTTCATTTTTTAAAGCAAATTTCTAGCTTTATGGCATGTAAGCTATATATTTAACTTAAAATTATTTTAAAAACTTATCGCTGGAAGACTGATGTTTTCTCCTTAATTATTAATATAGGGGGGGGTGGGGAACCAAGGTTAGCATAATGAAGCTCATATTTAGAAATTCGAATTCAGTTCAGAATTGGAGTTCTAATAAAAGTCGTTTTGAAAAAATGTATATTGGGAATAAAAATAAGTGTCTATTAAAGATAAATTTCTCAAAGAGGGAACTAATTGTATTGCGTTATTTAAAATATATAAAAACGAAATTTAATATGTTTGAATTTCCAAAATAAGATTATAGAAAAAATTCAAATATTATAATTTTCTTTTTTTGTTAATTTATAATAATGATAATATTTTTAAAATACAAATAGATATTTTGCCAATAGTATTGAAGAAATTAAAAAAAATAAATTTGAGAAGCCTGTTTAAGTTTAGTTTACTGCCTTTATTTATAAACAATAAAAATGGCGGATGACAGTCGAAACTTTAGGTCTTACTATTACGATAAAGTCGGCTTTAGGGGTGTCGAAGAAAAAAGATCTCTTGAAACTATTTTAAAAGATACTCCTGTTGATAAAAATAAATTATCACAATTCGGTTTAAGATTTACTATACCATCATTATATCGAAAATATGTCTGGAAGGTTCTTTTGGGTAAGTTTTAAATGGTACACTTGAATTTAAAAATATATATAATTCCCAAATATTTAACTTAATTTGAAATAATTTTAAAATATTGGGGTCTCTCTCTCTCTACATTAATATTTTTTTAAATATATTTGTTTCTCACCATGTAATAAAGTACATATCGGTATTCTTCAAATTTTTAAAATAAAATTGATATCGATATATATAAAATAAATTATTAAATTTTATAAATAAATAAATATATTTTAAAACAGAATAATATTTTTAAATACACCATCATCATCTAATAAACCATTACTTTATTCTTTTGTATTAGATCTAGCAAAAGTTTTTTATAAAAATTCTTTGAGTTGAATTAATCTAAAAGAAATCAAGAACAAGAATGGGTCACGAGAAGCTTTATTATACCCATCCCAGAACAAATGGACCTGGATCCAGAAAGTGCAGAGTCTGTGACAACCATCACGGTCTCATCCGCAAGTATGGTCTCAATATGTGCAGACGATGCTTCCGTGAGAATGCTGCCAGGATTGGCTTCAAGAAGCTGGATTAAGTATTTCTTTATGTAAATACATAGAAATACATATTTACATATGTTCTACAAATATACTTTGTCCATAGAGAATGAAAAAGTCCAAGTTCCTTATCCTGCTTTTTGAAATTTTATTTTAAAATAAATAATTTTATATTTTTGCATATATTTGTTTTTTTTTTAAGTCTTACAATTTTTTTTTTTTTACCAATGTCATGTTTTTGCAAATTCATATTACTTTTCCATTCTCACATAATCTAAAGTATACCAGATTCTTTTTTTACATTTTTTGATAAAACACAATTTGGATTATAGATTATAAACACAAGGTAATAAGATCAAATCCAAATAAACTATCCAACACACTATTTATTTGCATTTGGTCTCATTAACTTGTGTTTACATTTTTTGTTTTTATAATTCTTTTTATAAATTTCTAATTTCAGCCAATAATACATTTACAATCTCCTTCATTGTTTACAGAAAGGTTAGCTTGTAGAAGCTGATTTTGTTACCCACTTAACCTAACCTAAACCTAATCATATAAAATCCAGTTGTAACCGCTCTTTAATTCAACTGAATACAAGGTAATAAGACCAAATAAATAAATAGTGTGACGTTTCAGTAACAGTGTTGTTACCATTTTTAGACAAAAGTATTGAATGAGAAATTTTACCACAGCATGTTTTTAAATAGTTACTGTTATCAAGTGTGTAAACAAGATAACAGTGGTAAAATGCTGTGGTAAAATTTCTCATTCAGACACACTTTTATTTATTTATTTCAATTCAAAACGCTATGTCCCCCTAGGGACACTTGCGCTAAATGTACATACAAATATATATAACAAAGAAAATATTCAACATGGAAAGATACACAGAAAGCGACTTAGAAAGATTCAAAAATGTTATTTACATATAGAGATATTTTTAGAATTTTATTTACAGTTACATCATTAAATTAAAAAAAAAAAACATATACATATGTACACACATATACACGCATACACCTATATATTGTTTACAACCATATAATATGTCCAATATTTCCTTGAGATCGTTACATCAAAGACCATTTTTCTTAATGAAGTCCAAAATATATTTACAAAGGAAATTAAATTTTATATATGTGTCCTTACTTGAAATTAATTCACTAGGGCCTAAAGCAGTTAAACCGTTGTTGACTCTGTACTCTTGAAAGACAGGGCACTCCAGCAAGAGATGTATTGAAGTTTGTTCCCCCAATCCGCAGAAACATGTCGAATCTTGCACAGCCTGAATTTTCTTAAGAAAAAACCTGAAATTTCCATGATCTGTAATAAATTGTGAATTATAATAGTTTGGTCGAAAATATTTCCTGTTATCAAGTGTGTAAACAAGATAACAGTGGTAAAATGCTGTGGTAAAATTTCTCATTCAGACACACTTGATAACAGTAACTATTTAAAAACATGTTGTGGTAAAATTTCTCATTCAGTACTTTTGTCTGAAGATGGTAACAACGCTGTTACCAAAACGTCACACACTATTTATTTATTTGGATTTGGTCTTATTACTTTGTGTTAATAGCTAGGGAAATAAAAATATAGTTAAAGAAACCTGGCCTTTGTTTGTTGAATTTAATAAATGCAATTATTTTATTGTGTCCATGTATGATAAGGTACAATTTGGATTAAAGATTATAAACACAAGGTAATAAGACCATACATTCAGTACTTTTGTCTGAAGATGGTAACAACGCTGTTACCGAAACGTCACACACTATTTATTTATTTGGATTTGGTCTTATTACTTTGTGTTAATAGCTAGGGAAATAAAAATATAGTTAAAGAAACCTGGCCTTTGATTGTTTGTTGAATTTAATAAATGCAATTATTTTATTGTGTCCATGTATGATAAGGTACAATTTGGATTAAAGATTATAAACACAAGGTAATAAGACCATACATTCAGTACTTTTGTCTGAAGATGGTAACAACGCTGTTACCGAAACGTCTCACACTATTTATTTATTTGGATTTGGTCTTATTACCTTGTGTCCATGTAGTAAATTCTACAGACCAACATCACCCCTTCTCCATGATGATCTGTCTCAGTTTATACAATGCATTGAACACCCCAGAACTATAATAGAAAAGCTGAGACAATGGAACCTAATGGAGATCGTTTAAACGACTTGAGGAATAAACAACAGTAAATATGCAATTTTAACAAGAGTGACTAAGGGTGACTTAGCAACTTTTTTTTTTTTTTTATTGAATAAAGGAATTTCAGAAGCCTTTGGATTTGTCCTTCATCTAAATAAGAATATACAGTAGAATTACCTCTCTTGTAAAGGACACTTAGTTCCAGGGTCGGTGGAAGGATGGTCTAAACCGTTGGTTTTCGACTGCTACGACCCGGGTTCGATTCCCGCATTGGGCACTTTTTTCTGATTTAAAAAAAAATGCTCCAATGGCCCCTGATTCTTACAAAGTCCAACTCCACCAGCGAGTGCAAGTAACCAAACAGAGCTCTGGCATATTTGTAAGTGCAAAGTCGAACTGCTTTTCACATGTGTAGACATGTGGTGCACATACAGTAAAAGCAGTCGCCAACCTCTACCCACCATGATTATCATGGCCTGTACCACGTGTACTTGGGATAAGCAAAAAAAAAAAACACTTAGTTCTAGAGCCAAAGTGGTGTCTCCTCTTACAGGAGAGTTCCTTAATAGTAAAAAAAATGGTCATTTTTGACAATGAAAAATTGTCCTTTTTAGAAAGTTGTCCTCTCATGGAGGTTTCTACTGTAATGACTTTATGTAAAATTGTTTATTCATTATGTTTTTTTAAAGAGATACATGACAATGTACAATTTGGACTGTAGATTAGAAACGTAAGGTAATCAGTCACTTTATTTATTTATATTTAAGATATATCATATAAGATATCTAGTTTTGAAAATAGAGCAATCCGTAAATAAATCTTTAAATAAAAAAGCATATATTGGATCAGAATTTCATTTTACCAATATTTCATACCATTATTGGCGTTCAGCCAACTGAAATATTGGTAAAATAAATGATATTTTCATACAATATATGCCTTTTTAATTAATTATAAGATATATAAAAATCAATGTTTGTATGTTTGTTTGTTTTTATGTCCGGTATACAAATTCGCAGTAGTTCACTAATTCAAACCAAAATTTCCATACATAGGTAAAAAAAATACGGGGAAGACGATAGGCTATTTTAAAAAATATATAAATCAATTATTAAAACTATATATTCAAATTATTCTACTTAGCTCACGAACAGTGCCCTCTATCAAAGATTAGATTAAATTATGCTGATGCAAACAAATAGATAATGCTAATAACAATTATTTAAAAAATCTTATCTAAATATATATCACTCGGGTAGATATGCACACGGGTCAATCCCGGGGCGAAGCCCGGGTCACCCGTCTAATATAAGATATATATAAGCACATATTTATTATGATGTTTTTATTTCTCTCTGCCACTCTTATTTATATATTTATCTATTTAGAAAATTAGATCATTCCATGAACGGGAGTCTAGAACAATAGCCAGTTCTAAGCCTTTTTAAAGTTCTACCTTTTTTTTTTTCAAATTTGTTTATAACACACACACAAAAAAAAAAAAGAATGTAATATATATTTTCTCCCCTTTCAATATCATTAATATTTAAATATGTAAAAATTAATTTGTGTATATAAAATAGTATATATCATCAATTTATTATCGTGATACTCCTGTTGAAGGACTGACCAGTCCGAAAGCTTGAAAATAAAAAATTTGAACAAGAAACTTAACCCTGGAAGCTTTATTTATTTTATAAAGTTCTACCTTAATAATGCTAAAAAATAAAGTTTGTGGGAGACTTATGTTTCACTAATGTTACCCTCATGGACAAAACTTAAGCAAGTTGTACCTTTTAGCATGTACAATAGAACCCCCATGAGAGGACACTCACGCTAGAGGACACCTCTCTGTAAAGGACAGTTTTCATTTTCAAAATTACCATTTTTACTATTTAGCAACTCTCTGGTAAGAGAACACTTCTACCTAAACACAAGGTAATAAGACCAAATCCAAATAAATGATTAGTGTGTGACGTTTGGGTAACAACGCTGTTACCGAAATGTCACACACTATTTATTTATTTGGATTTGGTCTTATTACCTTGTGTTTATAATCTATGATCCAAATTGTGCCTTATCACTTCTCCCTAAAGTAAACTTTAACTCTGTAATTAGGTGTTGTCCTTTACAGGGAGGTTGTTCTACTGTATTATACAATATACAGTCAAGGAGGCCTCTTCAAGGCTGAAGAGTTTTCCTCCAGATAATCAGGGCTTCTCTTCATTATCTCCCCTCACCTCAAGACACAATGGACCTAGCAATACTCAGAATTCCTACCATACAAATACCAGATTCATACATCAAACTCTACTAGTTGTAACTGTTGGTAGGGGTTCTAAATGATGAGCCAGGGGTCCTCTCATTTTATATACATTCTAGCTGTGTAGCCTCCTTTCCAACAATACATTTCACAGTAGAACTACCTCTTTCTAAAGGACAACACTTAGTTTCAAAGCCAAAGTGTCCTTTTCCTGGAGAGCAACTAATTGGTAAAAAGTGATATTTTTTTATTGAAAGTTGACTTTTGTCTAAATGTGTCCCCTCAAAAAGGTTTTATTATATAGAAAATGATATATAGTGTAAGAAGTACAGAAGTAAGAACATGTGATTACTAACATTCGCTAACTGCCTAACCATGATTATCAATGGCCTGTACAATGTGTACTTGGGGAATAACTAATGAATATTATTTGTTTTTAAAAAAAAAGCATCTCTCCTTTTCAAATAATACATTTTTGAATTGATTAATACAATACATGCAATACTCAGAACTCCTACCATACAAATACCAGTTTCATACGCCAAACTAACTATTGGTAGGGTTTCTCATTGATGAGCTAGGGGCCCTCTCATTTTATACACATTCTAGCTGTGTAGCTTCTTTTTCAACAATATATTCCACAGTAGAACTACCTCTTTCTAAGAGACAACACTTAGTTTCAAAGTATCCTTTAGGGAGAGTGTCTTCTTCCCGGAGAGAGAAAACAGCTAATTGGTAAAATTGATAAATTTTTATTGAAAGTTGACTTTTGTTTAAATGTGTCCCCTCAAGAAGGTTTTATATTATATAGAATGATTTAGTGTAAAAAGCACAGAACAGGTACAGTATACAAATAAGAACATGTGATGTACTAACATTCGCTAACTACCCATCATAATTATCAATGGCTTGTACAATGTGTAATTGGAATAACTAATGAAATTTTTTTGTCTTCAAAAAAAGCATCTCTCCTTTCAAAGAATACATTTTTGAATGGATTAATACAATAAATTTGTATACAGTAGAACCTCCCTTTAGCGGACACCCCGCTAGCAGACACCTCTCTACAAAGGACAGTTTTCATTTTCAAAATTACCATTTTTACAATTTAGCAACTCTCCAGTTAGAGGAGACCTCTCCCTAAAAGACACTTTGGCTCTGCAATTAGGTGTTTTCCTTTACAGGGAGGTAGTTCTACTGTATTTGATTTTCTTAGTGTAAGAAGGTTTAATTTTGCAGTAGTTTGGATAGAAGTACAGTATAACCACATTTTATTTATAGGGTATTATAAGGCTATTTATTGATTTGGATTTGGTCTTTTTTTTTTTTTTGCTTATCCCTAGTACACGTGGTACAGGCCATGATAATCATGGTGGGTTGTTAGCAACTGCTTTTTACTGTAAGCGCACCACATGTCTACACATGTGAAAAGCAGTTCGACTTTTCACTTACAAATGTGCCAGAGCCCCATTTGGTTACTTGCACTCGCTGGTGGGGTTAGACTTTTGCAAGAATCGGGGGCCAATTGGAGCATTTTCAACATTTTTTTTTTAAACAGAAAAAAGTGTCCAATGCGGGAATCGAACCCGGGTCGTAGTGGTTGAAAACCAAACGGTTTAACCAGCCTTCCACCGACCCCCTTGGATTTGGTCTTATTACCTTGTGTTTATAATCTATATGCCAAATTTGTGCCTTATTAAGTACTGTATAACCTCATTAATTTGATACACAGTAATCCGACACTTGCGGTAATTCGACCTTGTTATCATGTCTCAAGACCTCCAGCCTATCCTATTGTTAGGACTACTAGAGTAGTCAACTTTAGTTTTATGTAAATATATTTGTAATTTAAAAACTGAGAAAAAAGTATGTAAATTTCTTTAATGTATAAATTGAGCGTGTTTTTCAATAAAAAAGAATTTCTGGATAAGTTTTTGGATGGTTGATAGTCGTCCTTAGAGCCTCTTCCTTTGGAGTTGCGGAGCTGGTCAAGTAGCTGACCTAAAACACAAGGTTGTCTCTCAAGGTAAAGAGAGACACCAATCTATATTGAGAAGAAGCCCCCTCAATACCTATTGTCGCGTTCAGCGGCGCAGCGCCCAGGCTCTATTTTGCCCAGACGCCCGAAGTCTCTTATTCTGGTCCCGGGGAGGAAAAAATCCGTGGAATCTCAAAGGTAGAGAAGAGCGATTCCCAAGAAGTCAAATCCGCGGAAGTGTCTAAGGCAGGTATCAACCAAGGCGTAGACCTCTCGAGAGCGGGCCGAGAAACCACACGACTCTAACCAGTCAACTACTTTATTTTTTGTCACGAATATATATACATATAAATATTTACATATGGCAAATATGTTTCTTATAATGGATTAAATTTACATATATTTAAAAATATATAAATCTATAAGAAAAATAACATTCTTTTCCCAACATACTCCCACCTTGAGTTTTTCTACAGAAACTCAACCAATAGTTGGGAAACGACCGTTCATTCCAGTTCTTTAGGATTGGGCTATCTTCGTAGGGTCCCTACTGGCTTCTCCTCGGGAGCCTCCCCGGCGTGGTTCCGACTGTATACTCCTCAAGGTACTCCCCAGATCGGCGGGTATCTCTAAATTGTAGAGCCGTTGAACCGGCCTAATCTGGACGCCCTTGCTGGTTCTCAACTTGGCGACCCTCACAGGTCCATCTCGGCCAGGGTAGACCTCCACAACTCTCGCCAAAGGCCAATTGACTCGCTTAGCATTATCTTGTCCAATCAACACCAGATCTCCCACCTTGATAGGTCTTGTCTTCGAGCGTCTTCTAGTCTCTTGCCTTAAGAATCCAAAATACTCCGTCCGGAATCTCTTCCGCAGATCTTCTCTTAACCTTTGTCTAAATCGGTATCTCTTCTGAAGACTAGCCCTTTCAATATAGTCCAGATCTGGAACTCCTATTTCTTTGAGGTCGTGTAAGAACAAGGCAGTTACTCTCAATATCTTGTAGTAGTTTGAAAAGCGATAGTAGTACTGATCTTTTTCCCTTTCAATACATGTTGATGTTAAAACAATCTTTCTCTTTTCCGAGTTCACAATATCTGGGTCAGGGTATATTTCCCTATGGGGCCAATCTCTTCTTGGTCTTCTCAACCAACTCGGGCCCTCCCACCACTTCGATCTCTCCAGAGAATTGGCTAAGCACCCCCGTGATGGTAAATCCGCTGGATTCAAACATCCTGGTACATGATACCAATCCTCTGTCTCACTGAGAGATCGGATCTCCATAACTCGATTCATTACAAAAGTCGCCCAGTTATCTTTTCCCTTGATCCAATGGAGTGCATTCATGGAGTCTGTCCAATAAAATCGCTCCATGTCTTCAAATTTTAGGTCCCTCACAACGTTGTTCACCAAGCGGGCCCCAACCAAGCATGCCAGCAGCTCCAAACGAGGAATGGTAGTCCCCTTCAAAGGAGCCACTCTCGACCGAGCCTGTACCAGTTGACACGTTACTTCCTGTTCGCTCTCGATGCGTAAAAAAATACAAGTGGCGTAGGAGGCCCCAGACGCATCACAAAAGACATGAAGAGTAGTTCCAATCCGGTGTTCTTCTTTATAGCAAAGCCATCTCGGTATGGCAATAGATTTCAGAGACTCCAATTTGGCCAGCCACCTCAAAAACTCGCAAGACAAGTTTTCAGGCAGAGGCTCATCCCACGACAATTTTAACAGCCACGTTTCCTGTAGGATAAGTCTCGGAACGAGGGTCACTGGACAAGTGAAGCCCACCGGATCGAAAATACGGCTTGCCAAGGAGAGTACCTTTCTTTTGTTTATTGGCCCCTGTATTTCCAAATTCTCCAAAGAACAAGCCAAAGTGTCCTTTTCTTGATTCCATGTCATGCCCAACAACCTTCCTCTATCAGACCTAGGACCATCACACATTATACTGGTAACATTGCTTGTCCAATCACGCAAGTTGAAATGAGCAGAAGCCAACAATCTCTGTGCTTCGTCCACAAATTTTTCCATATCTGTGACTTTTGAGAAACTAGCCACACAGTTGTCGATGTATAAAGACTCCCTCAATAATTCAGCTGTTTCTTGCCAGTGTTCAGGAGCCTTGTTCAAGTGGTGAAACAGCGTGGCAAGCAGGAGATATGGACTCGTCGTGATTCCGAAGACAACTCTCGCATGACGTAAAACCATCACATTTCCCTCTTTGTCATACCAGAGGAATCTTAGATAATCTCTGTCTTCCTCCCTAATCCCAATTTGGAGGAAGGCCTTCTCTATGTCCGAGGAGACTCCTATCTCGCTCTTCCTAAATTTATTCAAAATTCTTGGGATCGTTTCTATCATATTCGGACCTCTTTCTAGACAATCATTCAGTGAAAGTTTTCCCTTCTTCTTCGCCGAAGCATCAAAAACTGGTCTTACTTTGGTGGTTGGACTATTCTCTTTAAAAACTGGTCGATGTGACAAATAGTGCACGCCTTCACGTTTATTGTCTATAACCCTTTCTATTATTTTATTCCTTAGCCACTTTTCGAGAATATCTTCATATTCTGCCAAATTTCCGGTATTCACAAGATGTTTCCTCACGTTTGCTAATCGTTTTTCGGCAACATCTCTATTGTCCGTGAGTAGTTCTCTTTCGCGAATCCAAGGAAGGGCAACCTGGTAACGCCCCTCACAATCCTGTGAAATAGTACGTGCAAAATATTCTTCCGTTTCTTTTTGTATCAAGTCGTCTTGACGAGCATCTGAAATACCAATAGCCTCTAATCTCCATAAATTCTCCAAATCGCTAGTCAACAGTGAAGTTGTGCAAAGTCCACTAACGCTAGTTTCTTCTTCTGTGGCCGGAATCTTGCCCATTAAAGTCCAGCCCAACCTCGTTTGCACCGCCACAAGCCCAGAAGGAAGTCTTCTATGCTCTCCGGTTAGTAATTTTCCAGCAATATCTGCTCCTATAAGAATCTCAAGAGGTCCCCTGTGTAGATCAGTTAATTCTATGTCATGAGCACTAAGATCTTGCATCCATTTACCCTGATGGACCCTGGGCACGCTGTCGCAGATAACATCTTGGCTCAGTGCTTCAAAATTACAGCCATAAGATCCGTCTAAATTGCTCAACTTGATATCATAAACTCCATGTTCGTACAACTCTGTGTTCGATCCACCAAACAAAGAGTGGCGAAGAGACTCTTTTTTGGAACATTCATATCCCATTTCTTCCGCCGTGTCCTGGAGTACATAGGACCTCTGAGATCCCGTATCAATCAAAACTCGTCCCATTCTTTCTTTACACTTTCCTCTGATAGTCACTCTCAGTGTGGGCAACAACACCACAGGTGTCGTCAGATTGGTCAAAGTCTCATCCCTCGGGCTGGAGTAGCACTCTGGTTCCTCCTGGGGCACATATCCTTGAATGTCTCAATTCCCCACAGCTGGTGCAACTTGTCTTAACTTTGCAGAATTTGCTCAAATGACCATATTTCAGGCATCTGAAACAAGCCCCTTTCTTCTTTAATTTTCCCAATTTATCTTCCAATGTCAAATTTTCCGCGAATTCGCACTTTGTACTTTCATGATCTCTTTCACAAAAGGCGCAATTCTTCCTCTTATTCACTGCTTCAGAGGCATTCAAAAAACCAGCAGCCGTGGGCAGGGGATTCCTCTCATTTCTTCGATACTTCACGATAGAGCTTTGTGACTGAGGGTGCTCATTTGATGGTTGGCCGGCTGTTATTTCGTCCCGCGTACCGAACGTGCTTTCTAATGCAATCAATTGTCTCTCCAAAAATTCAATCAAATCTCCAAGAGAAAAAGCTCCTGTGAATTCCCGGTGTAATTCAAGCTTTAAGTCTGATGGCAATAGCTTGAGGAGTAAAGGGCACAATAAGTTACCGTAGCTTTCAACGACAACACCCAATGACTCCAAACTTCTAATCTGCACCAGGATTCTGCCGTACAATTCTCTGAAAGCCCTCACGTCCTTTGTCACTCTAAGTGGTTTCAAGGCCAAGAGGTTGTTCATATGCACGTCGATCAACCTTTCCCCTTTTCCGAAGCGTTTCTTCAACAATTCAACGGCCTTATCGTAATTTTCCTCAGATAGGCAAAATCCTTCCACAGTTTGGGCCGCCGTTCCACCCAAGTAGGCTTTAAGATAGTTAAATTTATCTATCTTGGTCAAGTGTTCATTCCTATTGATTGATGAATCGAAGGCATTCCAAAAATTTAACCACTGGCTAATTTCCCCGTAGAATCTTTCCATTGTCAATTTGGGTAACTTAACCATCCCAGTTAGAGTCGGTCGACCGATTTCTCCTGGATATTCCTTCTTCGTGGCAGTTGCAGTTTCCCTCTGCATTCCTTCCGCTACCACCAGACTTCTTTTCTTTAACAAATATTTCCACGCCACGGCCTTTTCCCGGTATTCCTCTACCATCTTTAGATCTTTCTCTAGATCTTTGATGTCAATCAGCTTACCGATTTCTTCGTCTACCCGCCTCAGTTCTTCGTAGACATCCGAAAGCTGCCCCAGCAGTTCCTCGTGGTCACACTCCTTGTGCACGTCATATTCCTCTATTCTTTTCCCGTACTTGGATAAAGACGTGCGGAGTATGGTTCTCTTCTTCTTGAGTCTCTCTAGCGCTTCTTCTCTCTCCATCTTCTGATCCAAAAGGGTTCCAAATATAGGCACGGCTTTCTCCTCGCGTCCCGGCTGGGATGCCAAATGTCGCGTTCAGCGGCGCAGCGCCCAGGCTCTATTTTGCCCAGACGCCCGAAGTCTCTTATTCTGGTCCCGGGGAGGAAAAAATCCGTGGAATCTCAAAGGTAGAGAAGAGCGATTCCCAAGAAGTCAAATCCGCGGAAGTGTCTAAGGCAGGTATCAACCAAGGCGTAGACCTCTCGAGAGCGGGCCGAGAAACCACACGACTCTAACCAGTCAACTACTTTATTTTTTGTCACGAATATATATACATATAAATATTTACATATGGCAAATATGTTTCTTATAATGGATTAAATTTACATATATTTAAAAATATATAAATCTATAAGAAAAATAACATTCTTTTCCCAACACCTATAGTAAACATTAATTTGGCCCAACAATTCTTCGACACTATTGATATTTTGGCCGATTTTTTTAAAATCAAATTTTGACAACAATAAACACAAGGTAATAAGACCAAATCCAAAAAAATAAATAGTGTGTGACATTTGAAATTTGTCTAAGGATGGTAATGATGCTGTTACTGAAATGTCACACACTTTATTTATTTGGATTTGATCTTATTACCTTGTAATAAAAGAAAACAAGACCTAATCCAACTGTTTTCTTTTATTATAATCTATAATCCAAATTGTGCTTTATCATTATTACCTTGTGTTTATAATCTATAATCCAAATTGTACCTTATCATTTGACAACAATAATAAATCTTCTTTCTTATCTCCACTCAATCACACTAAGATATCAAGCTTGTAAAGCTTGAGACTTTTGATGGTGTCTGCCGGGGAAGAGTGGAGCTCATCAATGGATGAGTCAATTTGGGTAAAGTAAAATGTATCTGCCTTTGTCATTAAGACTGGGAGCACTACACAATAATAAATTCTTGTTAAAATACAAATTTATTGCTAAAAATACCTTACTTTGGCATGCGGGATACAGCGACCATAGCTAGCATGTGTACACAGTGCTTAAAAGTGTTGCAATGCATCGCAAATATAACCACAGACATTTGCACATTATTTGTTTACTTGACAATTTAGGCCTAACTTAGGCGGCCATTTGTCATGTAAACAAATAGTTCACAAGGTAATAAGACCAAATCCAAATAAATAAATAGTTATTACCTTGTGTTTATAATTTTTCTTTTGTTTAAAAATGTATCAATGCAACTTTATCCAACCCTAAAAGTTGATCATGAAACATTCTGAAAAAAAGACTGGACTATTGTGTTATTGTTTCTTATCCCCTTGTGTAAAGATTACATGAATTCCATGAATTCATGCTCCTCTAGCTGCTTATAGATTGTGTTGTTGTTTCTTATCCTCTTGTACAAAGATTACTTGAATTCCATGAGTCCATACTACTCAAGCTGTTTGATGATAAGCAGTGACCTCTCCCAAAGGTCCTGTTTAGTACATCTAATGAAAGTTGTCTGGAGTTGCCAAGCTATTGTTGTGTTGTACAAGTAAGGTGTGCTGTGGCAGGAGTGGAGTCTATCCACCCCAAGTCCCAACAAGAAGTCCGAGCCACCAGACTCCAGCAGGCAGAGATGCTCCACCATTCCCTGCTGGTGATGAGGAGGGTGGACTCCACCACCCCACTGCCCCATGTGGTGATGCTGATGATCTACCTGAGCTGTGGGAGACTCTCTCTTGTATGTCATAGCTTTCAGTCTTGTCACTGTTACAGCCTTCAGTCTTGTCACACTCTTCACTGCCGTAGTCTTCAGTGTCACACTCTTCACTGTTACACTCTGCACTGTTACAGCCTTCAGTCTTGTCACACTCTTCACTGCCGTGTTCTTCAGTGTCACACTCTTCACTGTCGTAGTCTTCAGTGTCACACTCTTCACTGTTACACTCTGCACTGTTACAGCCTTCAGTCTTGTCACACTCTTCACTGCCGTAGTCTCCAGTGTAACACTCTTCACTGTTACACTCTGCACTGTTACAGCCTTCAGTCTTGTCACACTCTTCACTGCCGTATTCTTCAGTGTCACACTCTTCACTGTTACACT
Source organism: Cordylochernes scorpioides (assembly GCA_030710605.1). Taxonomy (NCBI): domain Eukaryota; kingdom Metazoa; phylum Arthropoda; class Arachnida; order Pseudoscorpiones; family Chernetidae; genus Cordylochernes; species Cordylochernes scorpioides. The sequence continues at coordinate 98,396,445 of CP092870.1, forward strand.
CTGCACTGTTACAGCCTTCAGTCTTGTCACACTCTTCACTGCCGTAGTCTCCAGTGTAACACTCTTCACTGTTACACTCTGCACTGTTACAGCCTTCAGTCTTGTCACTGTTACAGCCTTCAGTCTTGTCACACTCTTCACTGCCGTAGTCTTCAGTGTCACACTCTTCACTGTTACACTCTGCACTGTTACAGCCTTCAGTCTTGTCACACTCTTCACTGCCGTATTCTTCAGTGTCACACTCTTCACTGTCGTAGTCTTCAGTGTCACACTCTTCACTGTTACACTCTGCACTGTTACAGCCTTCAGTCTTGTCACACTCTTCACTGCCGTAGTCTCCAGTGTAACACTCTTCACTGTTACTCTGCACTGTTACAGCCTTCAGTCTTGTCACACTCTTCACTGCCGTAGTCTCCAGTGTAACACTCTTCACTGTTACACTCTGCACTGTTACAGCCTTCAGTCTTGTCACACTCTTCACTGCCGTATTCTTCAGTGTCACACTCTTCACTGTTACACTCTGCACTGTTACAGCCTTCAGTCTTGTCACACTCTTCACTGCCGTAGTCTCCAGTGTAACACTCTTCACTGTTACACTCTGCACTGTTACAGCCTTCAGTCTTGTCACACTCTTCACTGCCGTAGTCTTCAGTGTCACACTCTTCACTGCCGTAGTCTTCAGTGTTACACTCTTCACTGCCGTAGTCTTCAGTGTCACACTCTTCACTGCCGTAGTCTTCAGTGTCACACTCTTCACTGTTACACTCTGCACTGTTACAGCCTTCAGTCTTGTCACACTCTTCACTGCCGTATTCTTCAGTGTCACACTCTTCACTGTTACACTCTGCACTGTTACAGCCTTCAGTCTTGTCACACTCTTCACTGCCGTAGTCTCCAGTGTAACACTCTTCACTGTTACACTCTGCACTGTTACAGCCTTCAGTCTTGTCACACTCTTCACTGCCGTAGTCTTCAGTGTCACACTCTTCACTGCCGTAGTCTTCAGTGTTACACTCTTCACTGCCGTAGTCTTCAGTGTCACACTCTTCACTGCCGTAGTCTTCAGTGTCACACTCTTCACTGTTACACTCTGCACTGTTACAGCCTTCAGTCTTGTCACTGTTACAGCCTTCAGTCTTGTCACACTCTTCACTGCCGTAGTCTTCAGTGTCACACTCTTCACTGCCGTAGTCTTCAGTGTTACACTCTTCACTGCCGTAGTCTTCAGTGTCACACTCTTCACTGCCGTAGTCTCCAGTGTAACACTCTTCACTGTTACACTCTGCACTGTTACAGCCTTCAGTCTTGTCACACTCTTCACTGCCGTAGTCTTCAGTGTCACACTCTTCACTGCCGTAGTCTTCAGTGTTACACTCTTCACTGCCGTAGTCTTCAGTGTCACACTCTTCACTGCCGTAGTCTTCAGTGTCACACTCTTCACTGTTACACTCTGCACTGTTACAGCCTTCAGTCTTGTCACTGTTACAGCCTTCAGTCTTGTCACACTCTTCACTGCCGTAGTCTTCAGTGTCACACTCTTCACTGCCGTAGTCTTCAGTGTTACACTCTTCACTGCCGTAGTCTTCAGTGTCACACTCTTCACTGCCGTAGTCTTCAGTGTCACACTCTTCACTGCCGTAGTCTTCAGTGTAACACTCTTCACTGCTACACTCTGCACTGTTACAGCCTTCAGTCTTGTCACACTCTTCACTGCCGTATTCTTCAGTGTCACACTCTTCACTGTTACACTCTGCACTGTTACAGCCTTCAGTCTTGTCACACTCTTCACTGCCGTAGTCTCCAGTGTAACACTCTTCACTGTTACACTCTGCACTGTTACAGCCTTCAGTCTTGTCACACTCTTCACTGCCGTAGTCTTCAGTGTCACACTCTTCACTGCCGTAGTCTTCAGTGTTACACTCTTCACTGCCGTAGTCTTCAGTGTCACACTCTTCACTGCCGTAGTCTTCAGTGTCACACTCTTCACTGTTACACTCTGCACTGTTACAGCCTTCAGTCTTGTCACTGTTACAGCCTTCAGTCTTGTCACACTCTTCACTGCCGTAGTCTTCAGTGTCACACTCTTCACTGCCGTAGTCTTCAGTGTTACACTCTTCACTGCCGTAGTCTTCAGTGTCACACTCTTCACTGCCGTAGTCTTCAGTGTCACACTCTTCACTGCCGTAGTCTTCAGTGTAACACTCTTCACTGCTACACTCTGCACTGTTACAGCCTTCAGTCTTGTCACTGTTACAGCCTTCAGTCTTGTCACACTCTTCACTGCCATAGTCTTCAGTGTTACACTCTTCACTGCCGTAGTCTTCAGTGTCACACTCTTCACTGCCGTAGTCTTCAGTGTCACACTCTTCACTGTTACACTCTGCACTGTTACAGCCTTCAGTCTTGTCACTGTTACAGCCTTCAGTCTTGTCACACTCTTCACTGCCGTAGTCTTCAGTGTCACACTCTTCACTGTTACACTCTGCACTGTTACAGCCTTCAGTCTTGTCACACTCTTCACTGTCACAGACTTCAGTGTCACACTCTTCACTGCCGTAGTCTTCAGTGTCACACTCTTCACTGTTACACTCTGCACTGTTACAGCCTTCAGTCTTGTCACACTCTTCACTGTCACAGACTTCAGTGTCACACTCTTCACTGCCGTAGTCTTCAGTGTCACACTCTTCACTGTTACACTCTGCACTGTTACAGCCTTCAGTCTTGTCACTGTTACAGCCTTCAGTCTTGTCACACTCTTCACTGCCGTAGTCTTCAGTGTCACACTCTTCACTGCCGTAGTCTTCAGTGTTACACTCTTCACTGCCGTAGTCTTCAGTGTCACACTCTTCACTGCCGTAGTCTTCAGTGTTACACTCTTCACTGCCGTAGTCTTCAGTGTAACACTCTTCACTGTTACACTCTGCACTGTTACAGCCTTCAGTCTTGTCACACTCTTCACTGTCACAGACTTCAGTGTCACACCCAGTCTTCTTCTTTCTTATCTCCACTCAATCATATTAGGGTATCAAGCTTGTAGAGCTTGTTGATGGTATCTGTCAGGGAAGAGTAGAGCGCATCAATGGATGAGCCAATACAGTGAATACACCCAGTGAATGTATAAAATGCCAAGCATGTCAAAAAAGACAATCATCATTGCTTTGGATTTGGTCATTCTGGCTTTTTCTGCCACAGCGAGTTTGGGCTTGTCCAATGCATGGATTGCCTCTTTGTTTTGATCCTACATAAAAAACATTGTTGTTTCTATAATTCTGAATCTACCTTATCATATGCAACTAGGTGTTATCTTCTAGAGAGGCAATTATATATACAGTAGAACTCTTCCATGAGGGGACACTCACGCTAGAGGACACCTCTCTACAAAGGATAGTTTTACAATTACAAAATTACCATTTTTTTCTATTAATCAACTCTCTGGTAAGAGGACATCTCTCTCTAAAGGACACTTTGGCTTTGTAATTAGGTGTTGTCCTTTACAGGGAGGTAGTTCTACTGTTATATCTCTACTAGCACAATTATCTCAGTATTATGATGACTGTGGTGCAGTGTGAGACTAAGGCAGCCCAGGACTGCCTGGCCATAGCCACCATGTTCTCCAAACTCTTTCCCCCTCCCTCCATCCCCAGGGTCTTCTGGATGACCAGTAACCTCTGCAAACTTCTCAAGACCTTCGAGTCCCAGCTTCCCGCTCTGGTGGGTACCTCACTGCCGTCTCACCTTCTCTCATTTAAAAGGTTTACTAATATCCCTGCTACACATACAGGCCATGATAATTATGGTGGGTAATTAGCGACTGCTTTTTCTGTAAGTACACCACATGTCTACACATGTGAAAAGCAATTTGACTTTGCACTTACAAATGTGCCAGAGCCCCGTTTGGTTACTTGCACTCGCTGGTGGGATTGGACTTTTGCAAGAATCGGGGGCCATTGGTGCATTTTTTTTTTTTTTATCAGAAAAAGTGCCGAATGTGGGAATCGAACTCGGGTCGTAGCGATCGAAAACCAACGGTTTAGACCATCCTTCCACCGATCCTCTACAGGCCATGATCATGATGGGCGGTAGTTGGCAACTTCTTTTACTGTAGGTGCATCACTTCAACTTTTTGTACTTACAAGAAATGTTGAAATATATAATTCACCTGTATCACAAATGGAATAATTACACTCATGGACAAAACTTAGGAGGTGGAAAGTCTTTGATGTTGCCGATTGTCTGTTTTTTTATAAGAAGACAAGCAATTTTGTTCACCATTGGTTATCTTGTGTGTCTTCAATAAAGATCACTGTAATATCTTTCAGAATTATTGACTAAATCCCGATATACATGCTGAAATGTACAACTTCCTTGGTCCATGAGTGTGGCTGTGTGCTCAGGTGGAGCTGACAGACAATGTCCTGAAGACAGAAGACGCAGAGCTCCACAGCCATCTTTCCAAGATGGACGCCCTGAGGCATCTCCCACTCACCTCCTGGTTCCGCAGAGGTTTCTCCGACTTCCTCACTCCACCAGTCATTGAGAGGTTATTGCCATCCCAACCTGCCACTATGCAAACTGCCACCAGCCACAATGCAAACTGCCACCCGCCACTATGCAAACTGGGTCGATTTTTATAGTGTCCTTTAATACTAGATTATTTTATTAAATTGTTCTCTTCACATAAAAACTTAAGCTTTCCAAGACCAGAACTCTTTATCAGACTATGTCACTACCCAATCTACATATCTACAATGGCCCCTATATATTTACATATCGGCACTGATTGTTATGTTAGTGAGGATGTATTTTAATATCTCTCGATCTCAAAATTTATCAAAACTTAAGGTAATAAAACCAAATCCAAATAAATAAATAGTGTGTTACGTTTTGGTAACAGTGTTATTACCATCATCAAACAAATGTTTCCATGAGATCATGAACTCATGGAATTTGTGTAATCTTTACACAAGGGGATAAGAAACAACAACAACATCAGACAAATGTACTGAATGAGAAATTATATTACAGCGTTGTTTTCTAATGTATAATCCAAATTGTGCCTTATCATTATTAAAACCTATCTATCTATCATTTATAAAAAGGATATATAATTTATTTTTTAAATACAATAGAACTACCTCTCTGTATAGGACAACACCTAGTTACAGAGCCAAAGTGTTCTTTGAGAGAAGTGTCCTCTTACTGGAGAGCAGCTAAATACTAAAAACACTTGTAGTGAAATGTCTTCTAGTGGGAGTGTCCTCTCATGGAGTTTGTTCTCCTCTATTATAATACCCAGAGGATGAACTAAAACTTAAAAGCATTTTATAACAAAAAGGCGTACATTACAATTTTTTTTTTTTACCTTTATTGAGGAAAGAGACCTGTTGTTGTTTCTCTTATTTCCCCTTGTGCAAAGATTACACAAATTTCATTAGTATATGCTCCTCGAGCTGTTTATAGACAGTGTGATAGTTTCTTATCTCCTTGTGCAAAGATTACACAAATTTCATGAGTATATGCTCCTCAAAGTGTTTGATGATAAGCAGTGGCCTCTCCCAAAGGTCCTGTTTAGTGTATCTAATGCAAGCCAAAATGTGTTCTGGAGCTGAAGGTGCCAAGTTACATTTTTGGAAAGTGGGATAGATTTTGTTATTATTTTCTATCTATACAATTGCTTGAGATGGCCTGTTCTAAATCTTGTTGTTTGGTGCTATCTATTTCTTAGGTTCAGAGGAGAGAGACTTGATATACACTCATGGACAAAACTTAAGGAAATTGTACTTTTAACATGTATATCGGGATTCAGATAATAACTCTGAAAGATATTACAGTGACCTTTATTGAAGACACAATAATCAAGTATGAACAAAATTGCCTCTGTTTCCTCTTCTTCTTCTTCTTTCTTATCTCCTCTCAATCATATTAAGGTATCAAGCTTGTAAAGCCCTCTGTTTCCTAAAAAAAAAGAATCGACTGGCAACAACAAAGACTTTCTACTTCCTTAAGTTTTGTCCATGAATCTATATTGGTCTATGTCGCTGCTGAGATTGTCTGTATAGGAGCTAGACTAGAGAAAGTTCTGGGGAGATTACTGCTGTAGTTCACCAAGGTTGGGGGGTGTGGCAGGGTGTGGGACAAGCTGATTGGAGGATCCAGCAAGATCCTCCCCTATGTAGCCGCCTCCCTTCTCCTCACTCTCCGCCGGCCCCTGCTGGAACAGACTTCCGGACCTCAAGTCCTGGATTTCCTACATAAAGTAAGCATTCCACAATCATAACATGTCAATTTTTTTATTTTAGCAATAGCGGGCGGGTGGAAGGATGGTTTAAACTGTTTGGTATTCGACCATAACGAATTGGGATCAAATCCTGTATTGGGCACTTTTTTTTTTTTTTTCAAATTAAAAAAAATATATGCTCCAACGGCCCCAAATTCTTGCAAAAGTCCAACCCCACCACAGAGTGCAAGTAACCAAACGAGATTCTGGCATACTTGTAAGTGTGAAAGTCTTACTTCTTTTCACATGTGTAGAAATATGGTGCATTTACAGTAAAAGCAGTCTCTAACTTCTACCCACCATGATTATCATGGCCTGTACCACATGTTGTTGTTGCTGTTGTTGTCGTGTCCAAAGAAGAGTCTCAGATGTCTCCATGCATCTCCATCACAGCAGCAGCAATATCCACTATCTTGCTCTTCATTGGAAAATGGGTGCCGTTGCCACGTTAGTCACCTTAGAAACGAACCAGAATTTGGTCGAATATTCCAAGGGTCCAGGGCGGACCGCAGGGAGCCTGTACCACATATACACTGCGTGACATTAAAAATGGAACACCAAGAAATAGTGGCCAGAAAGTGATGAAACTCGGCAGACAGAGAGAGACAGGGACGAACAATAAGTGATCTTTATTTCAAAATGATAGTCATAATACAGAGCGAGAACGGCGTCGGCTTAGTAGCAAGTAGGACCAACGCGGACGGCGATGCACGCAGCAACACGTCTAGGTAGAGAGTCAATCAGAGTACGGATGGCTTCCTGAGGGATGGCTCTCCATTCCCTCTCAATTTGCCACAGTTCGTCTTCTGAACGCGGCTGTGGCAAGGCATGCAAACGGCGTCCAATGATGTCCCAGACGTGCTCGATTGGTGAGAGATCAGGAGAGTACGGTGGCCAGGGAAGCATCTGTACATCTTGCAGAGCTTGTTGGCTAATGCGAGCAGTGTACGGTCGGGCGTTATCTTGCTGATAAAGGGCATTGGGTACCCCCTGAAGGTAGGGGAGTGTCACCGGTCGCAGCACATCATCAACGTATCGTTGGGCCGTCATAGTGCCCTGAATACGAAGTAAAGGTGACCTGGAATCATACGCGATTGCGCCCCAAACCATGATTCCACGTTGTCGACCGGTGGGGCGTTCCACACCTTTCTCCACGTCGACGCCACACGCGTGCACGGCGACTATCACTGGACAAGCAGAAACGCGACTCATCTGAGAACACGACCCTGTGCCATTCCGTCATCCACGTCGATCCAGCCCGGCACCATTCCAAACGTTGGCGCCTATTCGGTGGGGTCAATGGAAGTCTTCTTAGCGGACGGCATGAGTGCAAGCCATTAGCAACCAATCGACGCGAAATGGTTCTGGTCGAGATGGAATGATCTAGGGTGTCTTGCACATGTTGCAGGATGGCGGTACAAGTGGCTTGTGGGGCCGCCACTGCTTGTTGAAGGATACGCCGATCCACACGTGCTGACGTCACTCTGGTTGCACCGGCATTCCTATAAATTGCCACATTTCCTTGTTCCAACCATCTTCTCCACAGTCGGTGCACCGTGGACGCACCAAGGTGTGTATCAGCTGCGATTTGACGTATGGACCAACCTGCCCTTTTCAGTCCGATCACCATGCCCCTCGTAAAAGCGTCTGTCTGCTTGAACTGCCTCCATTTACGATGACCTGGCATTCTCTGTTATTACACGTGTCTTTTGACACAAGAACAAAATTTCTACAATGATTTTCCTTGAAGAAATAACGACACGAATACTGTCCTTTCTGCAAGTTCCTTCCCTTATATCTTACTCCATGTGCGCACGAGAGCTGCGCATTTTACATCATTTGCATAACTCGGTTAGGCGCGTCTACCCTGAAATTTGCATAATTTTCTGGCCACTATTTCTTGGTGTTCCATTTTCAATGTCACGCAGTGTACTACGGATAAACAAAAAAAGACCTTACAGAGTTCGTTCAACACTCTGCTGTGTTCAACCTTCACCAATGTATCCAGCAAATAATCAACAGTGTTTCCCAGTGTGAGGCATGAAATGGATGTGCAGGTACCGGAAGACAGTCTGGAAAGAGCCGTCACCAAGTGTCTGGATCTATGGCAGCTTAGACATTTGGATCAGCGACCCAACAGACAGCTCTTCTTCTGAACACCCAACTGTCCTCCTTCCACCTCAGTGTTCACTTTCCTCCTGACAGCAGCATTGTGATGCCACTGCCTCAAAACACTACAAAAAAGAGAGAAAATGAACCTATTTTTTTACAGCATTTTCTCATTACCTCTGATAAAGCACAATTTGGATTATAGATTATAATACAAGAAAATAAGATCTAATCCAAATAAATCAACAGTGTGTGACATTTCGGCAACAACATTGTTACCATCATCAGACAAAATGAGTAAAATTGACTCTTTTTTTTTTTTTTTTGTCTGATGATGGTAACAATGTTGTTGCCGAAACGTCACACACTAATAAATTATTTGGATTAGGTCTTATTTTCTTGTATTATTCTCATTACCTCTGTAGTGTATTTAGGTTGATTTAAAAGTAGAAATAGATTTTAGGCTTTATTTATTTAAATGGATTTTATTATATTACACCGGAGTAGATGCATAATTACAAGTCAACAACAATAGAATGATGATAAGTTATATATTATGATCTATATATCACAGAATCTGTGGATTTAAAATTATTACAATATACAACAACCTCATATTTAGAGCTACAAGGAAATAAAGAGCTAATTCCAATTCAGTAACAACGCTGTTACCGAAACGTCACACATTATTCATTTATTTGAATTAGGTCTTATTACCTTGTAGTTATAATCTATAATCCAAAAATAGTACTTTATTATCTCCTATATAGAGGAAATTATAATTGACCAAAAAAAATCATTTTGCCGCTTGGGGGAAATTTATTGTAAAAGTATTGCATCAATCTTTTTTTTGACGTGACAACGTCTTAAATTAGGTTGCGGCTGGGAGTCACTTATGAAAAAGTGTAACGCCCGGTAACGTTACGATGAGTCACCGAACGAGACATCTGTCAGGATATCAACTAATTGTTGGTTTTTTTATATAGGTTATGTCATACTAATGTTGATAGTGTTAAGTAAATTATTAGTTTAAAAATTAATTAATTATTATTTTACAAATTTTAAATAGTTTCAAATTTATTTAGCAAAAATTTGAACCTTCGATCTGAATAAATGTTTTGATTTTCGAATTGATTATTTAAAATTTCAAATATTAAGAAAAAGTGGCAGATATAAGAAAACTTTATTTAAACTGTGTTGAGCAAGAATTTTAACATCTAATATAAGTAAATGTTTTAATTTAAAAGGAACAACTATCGACTTGACTTTCGCAAGACACATTACAGCAGAAACACTTCCTTTCATTTCATATTTCTCCTATCATCGTCCTATCCTCAACAAAATCACTCAAATAGGAATTAGTTAAGTTTAAGTTTACATGTACAATGTTTTAGTAAACAAAATATATTTCTATAGTTAAAATTTGTGCAATTCTTATTTTCATTCAATTCCTTGTTCCTATTGTGCAATTTAATTATATTCATATCAATAAATATTCTACCGTTGTCACGTAAAATCTTCGCCCGTAAAACCGACTTTACAGGCAACCATTGTTTTTTTTGTTAACTCGATCATTAAATGGGGGTCGGTGGAAGGCTGGGTAAACCGTTTGGTTTTCAACCACTAGGACCCGGGTTCGATTCCCGCATTGGGCACTTTTTTCTGTTAAAAAAAAAAATGCTCCAATGGCCCCCGATTCTTGCAAAAGTCCAACCCCACCAGCGAGTGCAAGTAACCAAACGGGGCTCTGGCATTTGTAAGTGCAAAGTCGAACTGCTTTTCACATGTGTAGACATGTGGTGCGCTTACAGTAAAAAGCAGTCGCTAACTACCCACCATGATTATCATGGCCTGTACCACGTGTACTAGGGAGAGCAAAAAAAAAAAAATTAAAAAAATAATAATAAATCTCTGTTTTTTTCTGAAATAAGTTTATTGATTTATAAACTAATTGTAACAATGAAAAAGCACAATATGGATTATAGATTATAGCTACAAGAAAATAAGACCCATTCCAAATAAATCAACAGTGTGTGACATTTCGATAACAGCATTATTACCATCATCTGACAAAATTTCTTGTAATAAGAAAAAAAATCCAAACTGTTGTGTTGTTTATCTTTTATAAACTACAACTTATATATTTATTATTTAATTATAATTATTTATTTATTACACACATTTAAATTTAGTAAAGATTAATTATATATTTACAAAACACCGTCAGTCTATTGTTCTTAATTCCATTTCTTATATTCACATCACTTATATATTTCACACTATTCTACATATTCCTCCCTTGTTTAGTTAGTATCTAATCATGTCCTTAAATCTAGAAGGAACATGTATTTGTCTTCCACTTCTAGTGATGACAGTCTTGTTTTCATTCTCATTAGGTGATTCATTTGGGTATAAACAGTCCATATCAGATATAGCAATCTGCTCTTCTGGTACAATATCTTCTAAGGTTGCTTCTTGTTCTGGTAGATATCTTGAAGTACTAGGAAGTTCCATTCTAATTTCTGGAGTCTTAATCAAAGTGGTATTCAAATCAATTCCTTTGTTAAAATCTTGTAAGACATTGGCATGTCTTAAATGCTTTGCATTCCTAATGATAAAGCTACCTGTCTCAGTATTGACTAACTTGAATGAATTTGGAGATATAGTCTCTAGAATGATAAATCTTTGGTTGTCATAATTTGGTGTCAACTTGCTTTTCATTTCAGTGTTTGCGACATAAACAATATTACCTTTCTTGAAGTCATGAGGCAAGGCCTTATTCTTGCTATCAGCATATTTCTTCATTCTTTCTTTATAGGCTTGATTATGCTCCATCACTTCTTTATCCATAAGAGAATCATTGTCATTTATATCATTGAGCTTATTTCTAATTTCCCTGGAAAAAAGCAATAATGCTGGTGTTTTCCCAGTAGAAGGGTGTGGAGTCGACCTGTATGCCATTAGAACACATTGAAGTTCTTCTTTCCAATCCTTTCCTTGCAATTTTACTGAAATAAGTTGCTTTTTTAAAAATCTGTGGAAACGTTCAATTTTTCCATTGCTTTTAGGATAATATGGTGACACTCTTATATGTTTTATACCTGATTTCATAAAAAATTGCTCAGTATCTTTGCTTACAAATTGAAGACCATTATCTGAAACTATTTCAATGGGAAATCCATATCTTGCAAAAATTTCTTTTAATTTTGAAATTATAGTTTTCGAAGAAATATCATTTATTATAATCGCTTCCGGGAACGATGAATAATAATCAATAAGTGTCAAAATATATTTTGAATCAATTGGTCCAACTAAGTCTACTCCTACTTTATACCATGGTCTAGGTGGTATTGGTATGGTTGTTAAAGGTTGGTCATGCCTTAAAGGTTGATTGACTTCACAAATGTAACAATTCTTTATACGTCTTTCTATATCTTTGTCCATATTGGGCCAATAGTATTTTTCTCTTAAAATTTGTTTAGTTCTAGCAATCCCTTGATGAGTTTCATGAGCTAAGTCCAAAATATTTCTTCTAAGATCTGTTGGTATAACAATTCTCTTTCCTTTTAAAATGAGATTATCATAAACTGAAAGTTCTTCCTTAAATTTGTGCAAAATTTTAAGTTCATCATCATCAATTTGATATGGCCAATTTCCAGTTTGAATTATTTTAGTTAGAATTTTGAAAAATGGATCTGCTTCACTTTGCTTCTTGATATCATTGAGGGAAATTGCCTTCATTTCTTCTGAAAATATGGAAAGTACTTTTTCTACATAATCATCAACAATATTTTCACATGAAATATTTGTTAAAGGTTTTCTTGAAAATATATCTGCAATATTTTGTTTGCCCTTAAGATACTCTATTTCATAATCATAAGGTTGAAGTCTCCAACTAAGTCTTTCAATTCTTGGTGGCAAGACTGTTGCCTTCTTGGGATTAAGCATATAAATCAATGGTTTATGATCTGTCTTAAGTACAAATTTATTTCCCCATAAATAGTCATTGAAATGCTCAACAGCCCACACACACCCAAGAGCTTCTTTCTCTATTTGTGAGTATCTTCTCTCAACATTAGTCAATGATCTACTTGCATAGGCCACTGGCTTTTTGCTTCCATCATTTTGTCTTTGTAGTAAAACAGCTCCTAAACCTACAGGACTAGCATCAGCAATTACTTCGGTAGGTGCATTCATGTCAAAATAGGCTAAACATGGATTTTTTGTAAGAGCTTCTTTCAATTTTCTGAATGAGTCCTCTTCTTTCTTGCTCCACCTCCATTTTATGTCCTTTCTTGTCAAATTATTAAGTGGTTCGGCTAACTTTGAAAAGTCTGGAATGAATTTTCTTAAAAATCCGCATGTACCTAAAAATGATTTTAGAGAATCTACATTTTCAGGTTTTGAAAAACTTAGAACACTTTCTATTTTCTTTGGATCAGGTCTAATTCCATCTTTACTAACAATATGGCCTAATATTTCCAATTCATTTAGAGCAAATTTACATTTACTTTTGTTTAGTTTGAGTCCAACTTGTTGAAATCTTTCAAATACTTTTTTCAGTCTTTGATCCAATTGTTCTATAGATTGCGCATATACAATCACATCATCTATGTAGCATAACACTCCTTCTAAATGAGACAATATTGAGTTCATAGCTTTTTGAAAAGCTTCAGGTGCGCTGCAAAGTCCAAAAGGAATTTTGCAAAATCTGTAGCATCCTCTGGGTGTAATAAAGGTGGTCAATGGCCTGGACTTTTCATCAAGTTCAATTTGCCAAAAGCCTTTCTTCGCATCAAGTTTAGCAAAAAATTTTGCTCCCTGCAATGCTTGCAAAATATTGTCAACTGTTGGTATAGGATATCTCTCTCTAACTATGGCTTTATTCACTTCTCTCAGATCAACACATAGTCTGATTTCTTCAGTACCCTTTTTTGGAACTGCCACAATGTTTGAGATCCATTCAGAAGCTTCATGGACTTCCTCAATAATGCCATCTTCTATCATTTTGTCTAGCTCTTGATTGATGGCTTCTACCATTTTATATGGAAAATGTCTGCATCTCTGAGCTACAGGAGTAACATTTTCTTTTAGAGTTATTTTTTGACTATAACCCTTCACATTTCCTTGACCTTGAAAAAGGTTCATGTTTTCTTGTATCAAATTATATATATCCTTCGGAATAACTTCCTGTTGAATATTCCTTATTTTTGTTCCACGCTTTATAATTTCTAATTCGAAACTTGCTTTCTTTCCTAAAATAGGTTCTGCTTTACCTTCAATCACAAAAATCTGTTCCTTTATAGACCTTTCACCCCATGAAACATCTGCAAAGAAATATCCACAACATGGAAGAGGTGAAGTTTGTCCATAGGCATAAAATTTCCTTTCTGTACCATTTAAAGTTGGCATTTGAGATTTAGGAAAAATATTTTTCAAATTTTCAAGTCCTATGAATGTTGTATCACTACCTGTATCAATAGTCATTTTTATTTCCTTTCCATCTATATAGATACTTTCTTTGTTATCGGAGCCTAAAAAGAAAGTGTATTCATCTGAGTCTTCATTATTTTCAGAAATATTTTGAATATTTCTTTTCTTTCCTTCAATATTTTTATATTTATTTTTATTTCTACAAACTCTATTAAGATGACCCATCTTGTTACAAAATGTGCATTTCATATTTCTAGCTCCACATTTATATGGAGGATGTGTAGTTAAGCCACATCTATAGCATTCTTCCAAATTAGGTGCACTTACCTTGGAGGTGCTTCCTTTTTGATGGTACACATTATGAACTTTTGATCCTTTAACAGTTGATTCATTAGCTGCTTGGAAATTATTTTTATAGTTTACTTTATTTATTGAGGTCATATCTTCATTTGTCAATACTCTAAATTCTTCTTTGGCTGTTTCAAACATTCTTGATATCTCAATTGTTCTTTGAAGATTCAAATTATCTTGTTGCAACAACTTTTCTTTTAATTGCCTATTATAGCATTTTTCTATTATCTGATCTCTGATCATGTCTTCTTCTAAATTTCCAAATTCACAGGATTTGACTAATTCTCTTAGGGCAATGACATATGAATCAATATTTTCATCTGTATTTTGTTTTCTTTGCCTAAATTTAAATCGTTCTGATACAATATTTTTTTGTGGTGTGAAATATTTAGTTAAAGCTTCTTTTGCTTTTTCATACGTATCTTTTTCTTCTGGCAAATTAAAGAAAATTCTTTGGACTTGTGGTCCAAGGCAATGCAAAAGTGTTGCCCTTTTAACGTCATCTTTCTTTGTTGAAACACCGCTTGCTAATTCATAAATTAAATATGAATTCATCCAATGTTTGTACTCGGAATACAAATCTGTAGCATTAAGGTTCAACGGTAATGGAGACGTCAAATTATTTGCCATCTTCTGTTACGCTTATTTAATTATTATTCTTTTTTTTTTTTTTTTAATCCTCGTCGCCAAATATGTTGTGTTGTTTATCTTTTATAAACTACAACTTATATATTTATTATTTAATTATAATTATTTATTTATTACACACATTTAAATTTAGTAAAGATTAATTATATATTTACAAAACACCGTCAGTCTATTGTTCTTAATTCCATTTCTTATATTCACATCACTTATATATTTCACACTATTCTACACAAACTATTGAAATGTTTGTGGTTTTTTTTCGTGGTCATTTCGGTAAAAGTCTTTTTTGTTGTTGTTGTTTCTTATCCCCTTGTGTAAAGATTACTCGAATTCCATGAGTTCATGCTCCTCAAGCTACAGTTTTTTTTACCATCATCAGATAAAAATACTACCGAAACAAAATAAAAATTTATTAATTTGGATTTAATCTTGTTTCCTTTTTTTTTTTGTTTCTAATCTATAATCCAAATTGTGTACCTCATCACTTTGTTGGTTTATTTAAAGTCTGAAAACTTCAAATCCATTCATAAAGGAAACAAGGTAATAAGACCCAAATAAATAAATAATGTGTGACATTTTGGTAACGGTGTTGTTACCATCAACAGACAAAAGTACTCCACTTCTAATTCTAAGAATAATATTTTAGGATTCTTGGAAAAATATCTTCTTATCTCTCTCTGCTGTCTTTTTTGTTTACACACTTGATAACAGTAACTATTTTTCTTCCAGTACTTTTGTCTGATCATGGTAACAATGCTGTTACCAAAATTTCACACACTATTTATTTAGGTTTGGTCTTATTACCCTGTGTTTATAATCTACTAGCCGAATGACCCGGGCAACGCCCGGGTTTTACCCAATTAAATGTTTTATTAAAATACTATTCTTTACAATTATAAATTGGCGTCGTGGATGGCACTCTTTTGAAACGTCCCGCTTCAATCTTTGTGTGTTTTTAAAAAATAAAAATGTAAATTTTCACAACGATATTTGAAAATTGTATTACAGTAAAACCCCGCTAAGACGAACCATGGCTATAACGAACCTTCCCTTATAACGAACCCATCGAAAATCCGCATTCCATTCCATTAAAATTACCATCGCTATAACGAACTTTTCACTTTTCAAACTAGCGAACTATCGCTATAACGAACCCAATTTTGGTCCCAAAATGATAAAATCTATTAAAAATACTATGCTTATAACGAACTTAGAATTGTAATTTAAAAAAAAAAATTAAAAAACAAAATTTTGAGCATGTTTAAAGCTCGCGGATCGCGATTTCAAAACAATAAATTTAGCGGCATTGTTAGTTTGATTTTTGCACTTTATTTTTGCTGTATGTTGTATAAATTTTTACACATTATACTTTTTATTAATTAGAATATCTTTGCATCCATTAAATTTGAAATATAAAAAATGCAAATGGCTTACAAAATGAAGAAAACAAAGGTATTTTAAAAACAAAAGCATTATTTCATTTTAAAAAAAAAAGGCCATTTTCAGAACTTTTCAAAGTGAAACAACATAGGCAAAATGTTAAGAACATATTAAAATAAGAGAATATAACTTTTCTATTATAAAAGATAAAATATAAAGTTATTAAAAATTGTTACAAAGAGGAATCAACTTCAACTTTTGCCGCGATCGCGATCGTACGTTTTGGAACTTAAAAAAAAAAAAAGTCCAAATAAACGGTCCCGTGATGAAACAAAAATTATTTTTATGCCATTAACTATGGTGATTTTAAAGTCAGCAATGTTTTGCATGGCAGGTTAAAAAAAAAACGAAATCTAGACCTAGAAGAATATGGGGAAACATGAAAGGGAAGAAAAACACTAACTTTATTTGAATGGTGCAATGCTTGGAAGAATGCTTTGAAACAACAAGGTATTAGAGCCATTTTTTTCAAGTAAAAATTGTATTATATAATGTGATAATGATGTTTTAAAATCATTTCATATCTTTGAATATATATTTAATAAAACTTTGCCTAGGATTTGTCTTGATTTTTAACTTAGACATAGAGGTACATGTATGTTAATCATAAGAAGAACCTATTATCTAATGATTTCTATTATTATTCAGTATTAATATAAGGAAATTAGTCAATTAAGGGAATTAAAATAAAGTGACCACTATTAAGAGGCAGCCTCTTCTTGTGTGTATGGCTGTTTTTTAATTATACGGTCTAAAATTTTTGAAAAGTAAAAAAAAATAGCCAAACCGTGGCTATAGTGAACCGTGGCTATAGTGAACCAAAAGCTCTGTCCCATTGGGGTTCACTATAGAGGGGTTTTACTGTATTTAGATTTTTTGTATGAATATATTTTAAATCTGATATATACATAAAATGATATGATAATGATAGCAAATGATTTCTTGTTCCTACCCTGTCATTACGTCACCCAAGGTCACCGTCGCGCCACCTGGTGGCGCAGCAAACGGTGACAGAACGCATGATGCTGATAACTGTATATAGAATAATCTAAATTGTACCTTATCATTCATAAAGGAGACTTATTGCAAAGAAACATGTTTTACAGTAAAACCTCGCTAAAACAAACCAGGGACATAGCAAACTTTTCCTTATAACCAACCTGAAATAATCCCCATTTTATAATATAGTGAATTATGGCTATAATGAACCACAAGTTCAGTTCCATTGGGATTCACTAGAGATAGGTTTTACTGTATTTATTTATTTTATAAATTCAAAAGAAAAAAAAATGCTGCAATTGCCTCCGAATCTTGCAACTTCACCAGGGAGTGCAAGTAACCAAACGGGACTCTGGAACATTTGTAAGTGCAAAAGTCAAACTGATTCTCACATGTGTAGACATGTGATGCACTTACAGTAAAAGCTGTCACCAACCTCTACCCACCATGATTATCATGGTCTGTACCATGTGTACTAGGAATAATTAAAAATATATATATGATATATTTTGTATATAGTAAACCATGATTCAATTCCATATTGAACACACAATTGTTTTTAATGTACTAGTTTTTGTTTAATCTTTTATTTTTGTCTGAATTGTTTCACAAATTGCCAAATACATTTTTTAAACATGTAAATTCCATGTTAAAAAAGAAAAGTTGAATGATATGTAAATTTACTAAAGTTTTTTTTTTTTAAGAAATATTTGCAAATATGTAAATTTTTGAAAAAAGTTGATCCACGGCTCGGCGCAGTGTTGTCCAGTGTGTGTGTGGCCTCGCGCTGATTGCTTATAATAAAGAAGAAGGAAAAATGCCTAACGACTGCTTAATTGTCATTTCCAGATATTGAAACTTTGGAAAAATTTACAATACGACATATATATATATATATTTTTTAAATTCTCTGCAATTTTTCCCCTTTTTTATTATGAAATATAATGTATTTCATTTATTGGCAATCCCAACATTTCAGCATCTCCAACTTTATCAATGCAATTTCCCTTCAAATTCCCTTGGAGGCAGTAAATCTCCAAAACATGTCAATAAATAAGTTAATATAAATTTTAATCAGCTATATATCCTTATTTAATCTTATTTATTTATTTTATATTTAATCTTATATAACCTTATATGAACGATGTGTAAAAAAGAAGTTTCAATCTCTCCACCTGAAGTCCATGTTCACCTGCTGATGTCTCACGAGACCCCACTTGAATCAAACATTGGTCAGAGGAAGATAAATGTTCAATAAAACCTGGCTCAGAACGCCCTAGAGTAATAACAGAGAGAGATTTAAACTATTTTATTACAATGACCATATTATATAAGGTCAGATTATATAGAATCCAGAATAATCAAATTTGATCTAGCTCAAATGTCCATTGAAGATCTAATTACTTACGAACCCCATGCTCCAAGTATAGTCAAATCATTCTTACACGCAAAAATGAATGAAATTTTTGAGAACACTAATGAAATTTTCAGAAGCTCTTTCATATTAGGAATTCCAAGATTTTTCCGTCCAAATTTTTATAATATCCAATTCATTACAGATCATGGCAATTTTGGGAAATTTTTGGCAACTATCGGCGCCGTGAAGGAACCTGGATGCTTCTGCGGAGGTGAAATTCAAGACGCGAGACATCTACTTCTGGAGTGCCCAATTTTCCGGGATTTTAGGGAAAATAGATTTGGTCGTATTGGACAGCTTGATGAATTTGTAGACAAAAAAGAAAAGTATAAAAATTTTGATCAATTTTGTAAATACATATACAACTTTCTCTTGAATTGGAAAAAAGAGAAGGAATCTTAGAAAAAAAAAAAGAACTGCGATGCTTGCTCTGTGTGTTTTGCTTTGTTGTTTGTTTTTCTCTTTGGACAATTTTCTTTAGTTAATTTATGTAAAATAATGAATTGAACAGGATTGTATATAGCCGAATTGCTGTAATGCAGTGAAATGTATTGGCGCAAATATCCCTGAGTTTGGGATATCGCGTTTCATGATGTTAATAAAGTTAATTAATATTATATAAGGTTATATGCAAAATGGAATATATTTGAATAAATAAGACAAAATAATTATAAATATACATATGTATAATATGCATATTCCACGGGAAAGACTCCGCCATCGATGGACCGCGAGAGTTCTTTCTCACAAAGTGGGCAGGTCGATGTGATAGCTGGTATTACCCATCTCAAGACCAAGATAATATTTGTAGATGTAGCCTTCTCTACAATTGTCAGTTTTATTGCCTCGTGATGGAAGCCAACGCCGAAGAGCCAGGACTGCAGATCCAAGGGGAAAATCGCAAGAAGTGAACACCTTTCCTGAGCAGGGGTCGCGCAGCTCGGCAACTCCAATATCTGTGCGCAGCAGGCCAACAGGTGTCACCTCTCGAAGTAGGATGGTGGAGGGCCAGTCGTAAGGCAGCATCTGCGTCATGCTTCGAGAAGCAATTGCAACGCAGGTCAGTTCCAGGAGATAGGGTGGGGTATATCTATGGTGGGGGTCCACCGCACAGACAGCTCTGCAACAGGATGTGCCTGCACCCGTGCCGTGTCCAGTGACCGACGTACATTCTGGTTGGTCAGGTCATACTGCTGCAGAAATCACACGATGGTCTACAGGCATTCCAGCCAATCAGCCTACCAACGATCGACTATAGCGGCATGCTCATGGGCCTCTGCCTCATCTGCCAGACCTCGTATCCAAATTTTATACCTACATCATTCCAGGACGGTCCTCTTCCTGGAACATTGAGATAGTGTCCGACGAAACCGCCAAGGCAGCCAGACATTGCACGCCTCTGGCTGTCATCTCTCTGAACCTGAAGTCGTTTGATACCCTGAGCAGGAGCTACCTGTTCGCTCTGTTGGAGAAGCTGGGCTATCATCTGCCTACCTCGGGTGGATTGCTGTCCACTATGGAGAAGCAGACACCAAGGCCTTCCCGCTTCTCAACGGGCTAAGGTAGGGCTGCCGCCTCAACGTCGCCCTCTTCAGCATCAGAGTTGGACCTACTACGCCACCTTGAGAAGAACATGGGCTGCGTATGCGTGGTCACCTATGCAGATGACACCGTACTCTTTATCAAGAACGACGCTGAGTTTGAGCTCGTTTCCCTGATCTTCGAAAAGTTCTCTATGTCCTCGGGATGGGTGTTAACTTCCCGAGCCCACTTAGCTTGCGGAGACTGTCAATAGATGGCGTTTAGTTTTAGTGTTTTCTAGCTGAATAACCCAAGCAACACCCAGGGTTTTACCTGAGTGCATTTTTACCTGATTGTATATCTATTTTTAAAATGCTGTTTTTAATTATAATTATATGGTAGCATATATCATTTATTATTTTATGAATAGATTATTAATTTCGATTCTGTATTTTGATACACTGTAAAATTTTTCTCATTGCCTCTCTATTTTATTACTTTGAATTTTGTTAACATTAAATAAATTGCCATGTCTCATTCTGAAGATTATCTTTCCTAATTTCTATGTGGACACTATATGAAAATATAACCCTGAATTTGTCCAAAGAATAATCATTTAACACAACTGTGCTGAGAACATGGACGAGAACCTCTACGTATGTTTTCCCACGTGACGCAGCGGAGCGTGACCTTGGCTGCACGGGTGAGTCAGTTGTTGTTTGGCTCTCTGTATAGATGGACATTAAAACATGGTGGCAGCGATAACTGGATAAAATACGAACCCGTATATTGCAAAATATCGATTTTTGCGTACCTTGGAAGATAATTCAACATGGCTCAGATTCAACCTCCAGAAACTTTCGACTTCTCGACTCCCAACGAATGGCCCAAATGGAGGAAGAGATTCGAACGATACCTCGTGGTCAGTGGAATGAAGAAGAAAGAGGAGGCGGACAAGATCGATTTGTTCATGTACTTGATGGGTGACCGCGCGGATGATATATTCAGGACCTTCAAGTTCGAAAAGGAGGAAGAGGCAACGAAAATTGATTCCGTCCTCAAGGCGTTCGACAGCCACTTCTGTGTCAGGAAGAATATTATCTACGAACGTGCGAAATTTAATTCAAGAATCCAAGAGGATCGGGAGCCAGTGGACGAATTCATCACTTCATTGTACAAATTGGCTGATAGTTGCGAATTTGGGGGTCTTCATGAGCAGTTGATCCGTGACCGAATAGTGGTTGGAGTGAGGGACAAAGCTTTATCTGAAAGAATGCAGTTGGACAGCGAACTGACTTTGGAAAAGGCGGTGAAAATGGTTCGACAGCAGGAAGCCGTTCGACAGCAGCAAGTCGACCTGCAGCGTCCCTCAACAAGCCAAAAGGTCAATCAGGTGAAGTTTAACTCGAAGAAACAATCACCGAAGCAACAACAGCAACCTTCGAGGAAGAAGGAGAAGTCAGCCATAACAAGATCACGATGTCCAAAATGCGGAGGTTTCACCCACAGGGAAGGACAGGCTTGCCGTGCTGAAGGACAGAAATGTAACCTGTGTTCAAAAACAGGCCATTTTGCAAATTGCTGCCCAGATAAGCAGGCGAAGACTGCGGAAGTCAAAGCTGTTACTGAACTTGATGAAGAAATTGGTTTTCTCCTGGAGGTCTCAGCTGTGGAGGATTCATCTAATCTCGATGATGATGAAGGCGAGTGCAGGAGGCGATGGACAGCAGAAATCCAAGTGAACGGGAAAAAGGTGAAGTTCAAGCTCGACTCCCAGGCGGATGTTACATGTGTTCCTCTGTGTCTCTTCAAGAAGATAATGGGACAGCAACGACTAGTGGAAAGTGATATCAACCTTAGAGCTGCTGAATTCTCCGAACTTCAGACTGTGGGTATGTTTATATCAACGCTGCGAAATGGCAATTATGAAATCAAGGAGAAGATTTATGTCATTCGTCGTTTGAGTGAACCTCTTCTGAGTCGCCGGGCATGTGAGCTCTTGAACCTGGCGAGGCGAATTGAAGTGGTTGCGACGAGAATCAACCCGATCAAGGACGAGATGTTGGCGAAGATTTTTGAAGCTCAACAAGAAGATACGACCCTGAAAGCAGTAGTCAACTACCTTGAGCAAGGCTGGCCAGATAAGAAGAAGATGTCACAGGCTCTGCTCTCTTATTGGCATGTCAAGGATGAACTCGGCGTTCAAAATGGACTACTGATGCGTAGCTGTCGTCTTGTTATTCCAGCAAGTATGAAACTGGAGATCCTAGATAAGTTGCACGCTGGGCACTTCGGGATTACAAAAACAAGACTTCGCGCACGTGAGACGGTATGGTGGCCTGGAATTTCGGAAGAGATCGCGGAAACAGTCAGAAAGTGCAGTGTCTGTATCCAGGAAGCCGTCTCAAAACATGAACCTTTGATACCAACCAACTTTCCTACACGACCGTGGCAAAAGATTGGAATGGATTTGTTCAAGTTCGAGAATAAGTGGTATCTAGTCGTCATTGACTATTATTCTCGCTTTCCTGAAATGGTTCAGCTGGATCGGCTCACAGCCAGTGTGGTGGTGCGTAGTTGCAAATCCATATTTGCCCGACATGGAATCCCAGAAACTGTTGTAAGCGATAATGGGACGCAATTTGGAGCTGCTCGTGAATTTGCAAATTTCGCAAGGCAGTACGGATTTACACATGTCACTTCAAGTCCTCGATTCCCGCAGAGCAATGGGATGGCAGAAGCAGGTGTGAAAATTGCTAAGTTGATCCTCAAGAAAAATCAAGACCCATCGCTTGGACTCCTGGAGTATCGATCGACCCCTTTGGAGAACGGTTACAGCCCTGCTGAGCTTCTCATGGGACGTAAACTCCGAACGACCTTGCCAATTGCACCAGAGAATCTTAATCCAAAGTTGGTGGACTCTCAGGCCCTGAAAAGAAAGGAGGGGAGAAGGAGAAAGGATATGAAATCCAGATATGATCGACGCTGCGGAGCTACGGACATGGAGGAGCTATCCGAAGGTGACACGGTTTGGATTACAGATATGCGAACCTGGGGGATTGTAAAGAAGAAAGCATCGACACCAAGGTCGTATATGGTTGATACTCCAGTTGGGACTTTACGTCGAAACAGGTTCCATCTACGAAAAGGATATGCAGTGCAATATCCAGCTGACCCATCGACGCCGACCTTTTCGGGAGAGGAACTGGTTGAAAATGAAAAGACCCCAGTTGTGGATTATCCCTCTAACGACTCAGAAGACGGCCAGATAAGAACCCGGAGTGGACATATTGTTAAACCTGTGGATCGCCTTCATTATTAATTATATTATGCATTTAAAGTTTGTAATGTATATATATATTTCAAATCTTAAAAAGGGGGATGTGCTGAGAACATGGACGAGAACCTCTACGTATGTTTTCCCACGTGACGCAGCGGAGCGTGACCTTGGCTGCACGGGTGAGTCAGTTGTTGTTTGGCTCTCTGTATAGATGGACATTAAAACAACAACTATAATATAAAATTATTATCAACTCCGCCTTTGCGGGTCCCAACCTGGGTGAAAAAGGAGGAGGGGGAGCAGTATCAAGCTCACTAAAAAACCTGGGATCAACTGGCCCAGTTGATAGTACCCTGCAAGGGCTCCTGATCTTGGGATATAGGATGAGCAGCGTTTTTACTCCATGTTAGGAGCAGCTGCACATGGCGTCTGTTCCTCATGTCAGTGGTGGCCATTTCTTTTGAAGTTAAGTCGGCCTGCCACTGAGTAGTGCTCCCAGTCTTAATGACAAAGGCAGACGCATTCTACTTCACCCAGTCATGATGGTTGTCAAATTACCCTAATATGATTGAGCGGAGATAAGAAAGTAGAAAATTAGTATGCATTTTTATATCACTCTAAAGTGAAATAATTTGAAATATATAAACTTGAAAATTGTACATGAATGATGATGATAGTAATAATGATAAATTAATTGGACTCATCATAACTACTAGTCAGAATGATAATTAAACAATGGTGATGCATAATGTTTGTTAAAGCAATATGCTAAACATCACTGGGGGAGGGGCAAGGCTGGGTCTCGTGGTCTGTCTATAATAATTATGATAAATTTATAACTCTAATGATAAAGCACAATTTGGATTATAGATTATAATAAAAGAAAATAAGACCTAATCCAAATAATTTATTAGTGTGTGACGTTTCTGCAACAACATTGTCACCATCATCAGACAAAAGAATAATTCTATATATTCCATTCTATATTCCAATTATTCTTTTGTCTGATGATGGTGACAATGTTGTTGCCGAAACGTCACACACTAATAAATTATTTGGATTAGGTCTTATTTTCTTTTTTCATAACTCTAAGATATGCAAAAAAGTTTTTGCAAATATTTGGAGTATAGTAACAAACCTCAATTTTATATAATTAAAAACTCGTACCTGGACCGGTAAAATAGAAAAAAATGTTTTCTACATTTGCTAAGGATTTTTCTCTCTTTATCAATTTGTTGCACAAAAAACTTGAAGTAATTTACATATTAATGTAGATCACATGAAAATAACTTTGTCATTAGTAAAAATTCATTATGAAGCTTTGAAAAAATTAAAAGAATTTAATATAGGGTAATAAAATAAAAACTGTATAATATGTCGAATTAAAGGTGGAGCAAGGGGTCTTGGATTGGGAACTGTTGGAAACTGAATGCTACGACTACAGCTAGAGCCACACTGTCCTTATCATCATCACTACAGTTTGTTTACTTCTCTATACTGTTAATGTGTTCATTATTATAACTTTCTTTTACTAAATGGGGATAATAAAGCTACAGGGGCATCCCAATTCGCATCAAAGGAAGTTCCTGGAGGTCGCAGCATCAATGAAGGACATAGCTAATGTAAATATATATGATCAAATTTCAGAGCAACGTGTATCTATTTTAACATAAATAAAGATTTTTCCATCATATCACAGTCAAATATTTATACCTTTAATCTCTTTATTTACATAATTCTATGTTTCAACTTATTATTTACACTCTTTAATTGTAATTTTTGATTTTATAATTTAAAAAATTCTTTCCTATCTCTCTCTAATGATAATCGATAGGTTTTTGAATGTTCCTCATTTATTGTTATCTTTAATAAATATTTACATATCCATAATTGGGCGCCAGTGGCTGCTGAAGTTGTACCAGTTAGAAAAAAAATGTTAAAAGGGTATTAACCACTCCTTTTTTTTTGTACAATGTACATATATCAACAACAACAACAACAAAAAAGCCTTTATTTAGGGTCACTGACCCTATACAGGATATACCAGAGGTATGCATAAGAACAAAGCAGTGAGACAAAGGAAATAACGATATATACAGAGTAAAAGAAAAAGAAAAAAAAAACAAGAAAAGGAAAAAAATAATAATAAGAAGAAGAAAGAGGGAAGCAAGAAATCAACACAAAAAGAGTAGCAGTAAGAAAGTGAGGAGTGAGTATCACTTGGCCTTCTTCTGAGATATGGACTTGTGGAAACCATAAAACGCCGTAGCAATATACTTATTCTGGGTCATATTGTCAATTATTGATGGAAGTGAAGCACAGAGTTGCCCAGTTTTGAGCATAAGGGTTCTTCTTTCAGAGCAGAGCAATCAAAAATATAGTGAGTGATTTCATTTTTTAGTTTTGAATTACAGAAGGTACAAGTTGGGTCCTCACCGCAGAGCATCTTGGTGTGGTTTTCTCTAAAAAAACTTGAAAGTATTCTAACTTGTGCGAGTAGTCTTACAACCGGGAAAGGAAAATCCCCTAAAAGGTAATGTACATATATCAAAAATATATGTATGTCATAATTTGTATAATACCCGAAATGTATAATATATTTTCACCATGTGATTATTATGTTAAATTGTAAATACAAAAGGGACGAGTGGGTAACACCCTCGATTCCCGCAAGTCATGAACCGGGATTGAATCCCGCGTTAAAATTTTGTTTAATATATGAATAACCTTCACATATTATTCACTGTTTCAATTATCATGAACTAGGTTGCTCTTGCTGAGCGGTACCTATTAATGTGATTTTGAACCTGGAACCTGTAAATACAAATTCATCCATGTATAAATCTGTACAAAATAAATCGGGGAGCCAGCGCGCGCGGGGCAGGCCACGCCTCCGCCGCGTGCGCGCGCGCTCACGAGTGTGGAACAAGTTCTTTTTTGACGCATACATGCACAACGGTCGTGCCCTTCCATTCGACCACGACGGATACAACATATATATATAAACAAAAAACTAAAGAGACCTATTTAGTTTACAATCACCCATCTAGCCCACCTACCTCTCCATCCAACAACCCAAGTCCAGGATTGGAAAAGGGCGACCAAAGCAGCAGCCAGGCAAGCGACCTTGGCTTTCCGCCTCTACTTAGCAGCTATCGGTAGACTTCCGCTTTCAGGAAAAAAATAATATTTCTAAGGAGAGATAATATATTATTTATAATCCAGGTTCCTGGAGCGCCAACTACGGGAATCCAGCTCACTAGTATGGACTAGTGCTGAGTGCTTTTACTCGCGTCCTTTTTGATTGCTGAAATAAACCAGTTGACCAGCTGAGGTTGAGTCTGGGAGGCTAGCCATAGACCTAAGATTGAGGTAGGTCAGTCCAAGCAGGATAGCTGATTGCATCCTATGTCTCAGGAATACTGGACAGCTGAAGAGAAGATGATCGACTGTCTGTAGCTCATCTGAACAGTGGATGCAATCTTTCTAAATATCCCGCTTAATGTCCCCAGTGTTGCTGAACTCACCCCCCTAAGGCTATCATCACCCTTCTTTCTGTGAAAATTGAAATATTTTTAAAAAATGATAAAATAAAATATATTAAAGATAATTTATATATAAAAATAATAAATATGAATTAGAGAAAGTTTTGAATATAAATAAAATAATTAAAAATACAATTAGCATGGTGGGACCTGGGTATCTTGGAGTCAGCTTGGGAAAGATTCAGGGCTCGTTGTGGAGCTGGTGTTATGCCTGAAGATGGTGATATCAGCCACCATGAGTCTGTGGCTTGTTCATAGTGATAGGCAGACTGGAGACTGGCTTGGTGCTGGTGAGGTCAAGTCATTTTCCATGGGTCATGTGGCTCGGTGCTGGCAAGGCTGAAGGTGGTTTTAGGCTCCATCTCTACACCTCACAATCACCAGAGGTTTGCAACTTAGATGGGGAAGGGTGATACATGGTTAGGTAAGATGGGGTTCTGGGTGAATTGTAGCATACAGTGATGTCCTAACACAATCATAATAATAAAATTATTACCTCAAAATCCCACTTATTATATACTGTTTTATTATATAACTAATAACTTTTTTTATAAAACATTTTTCTCTACAACCTTCTAATGCCTAGTAAAATTTTTAACTTAGGATAAATAATAAAGTATGGAATTTTAACACATCGCACATTTGAAGAAAAATTATGAGAATAAGTAAACCTGAAAATACTCTCACGCCGCTAAAATTTTCCAATATATAATCAAGAGCTCAGTGTCATATCCAAATAATGCATTGAAAATATTTTATAATAAATAATTTATGAATTATACTTTAATTTTTGAGGTCTTTGGTCTTCTTTCGCAAATAATTCGCAATATTTGTGCCTCTTATATTTGGCGCAATATTGCTCAGTTCTTTGTTTTCCACTTTCATTTTCTCGACATAATATTTTATGGGACAATTTTGAAAGAGTTTAGATTTTAAATATTTAAATTTTGAGTCTGTATAAATATGCAAAATAATATGTAATGCGCTTAATGCAATTTCAATTATTTTAACTGTAGCAAAAAATTTAAAAAATAAATAAATAAAAACAGATTTGTTGCCTATCATCATTGAACGCCATTTTTATTTTTTAAACCGAAAGAAAAATAAACTTTATTTTAATACATTATGCTCTTATATATAAATAAAAAACATATAAACAATCCATCATAATATTATAAATAATTTTAAAAGGGACTTCCTTTATTAATAGATAATAGGTAAGTCAATTTTATTTATACTACGTACTCTATGGTACCCTCCTCACGTTGATCCCCGGTACAGTTGAATAACTTTTAAGTAAATACATATAAGGCAGGCAACGCACCATTTCAATTTTAAAAATATTGCCCCTTTTAAAAATCAAGTCGTAAATAAAATTTCGTTTTCATTTATGTATACACACGAAACAGAATATTTGTTTTCCAAAACATCGAAGACAAATAAAAGGCCAAATAACTATTTTAATTGTACATCGGCTGCTTGGATTTGGCTTTTTCAAAGGGACATTTTAAAAACTAACAATCATGCATATTTACAAATAACAAAAAAAAAAATTGAAGCAATATATTTGTGCATTATGCTTAATAAAAATTAGGATTTATTTTTAAATTCCAGCAATAATCTAAAGAACAAATACCCGGTGAGATACTCATTCCAGGTGATTACTGAAAGCAAGATGCCACTGAATATGTCAATATGATAGATTGATTTAGAAATGAAACTATTTTTGCTTACCACAAGTAGGCCTGATGGACTGCAGATATGAGTATCTCATCAAATACTCCCTTGAGGGTATTTTTATTTAAAACATAAAGATAGGAATATTTTCTAGATTGAGACCTTAGTTTTTGAGTACTCAATCTTGAACCAAACAAATAATTTTTACCCTATTAAAGATAAATCACAATGTAACAAGACCAAACAAGTATGTGACATTTCTGTAACAAGCATTGGGGATGCATTCAAATAGATTACTAGGCATTTTGGTTTCATTGAAAAAATTTCCAATTTCAATTGTAGAATTGAAGTTGCCACTTTATCAACTTCACATCTTCCTTCTTATCTCCACTCAATCATATTAAGGTATCAAGCTTGTAAAGCTTGAGATTTTTGATGGTATCTGCCGGGGAAGAGTAGAGCTCATCAATGGATGAGTCAATACAGTCAATAATGTGTTTTGGGGCTGCAGGTTGAGAATTGCAGCTAAACATCTATTTTGTAATGATAAGGCACAATTTGGATTATAGATTATAAACACAAGGTAATAAGACCAAATCCAAATAAATAAATAGTGTGTGACTTTTCGGTAACAACGCTGTTACCAAAACGTCACACACCATTTTTTTATTTGGATATGGTCTTATTACCTTGTGTATATCTCCTTTGTAAATTTGGAAGAGTTGATGAATATCATGAAATCAAAGTTTGCCTTGATAAGGACCATAGCCTGAAACCATTATCTTCAAGTTGATGTTAGCATCCAAGTCAAATTTGACTTCTGGTGACTATATGGACAATTATTCTCCAATTCTTTTCTGCACGGCAGCCAATATGTAATTTAGATAATTACAATAGGAGAAATTGCAGAATATCAATTCTATGACGAAATAAAAACTAACAGAATCCTATATATATATATATCTTAAAGTGATATAAGCTTGGCAAGCTTTCAGACAATAACATATTTCAACAGATTGTAATACAAGAAACTAAAGAAGAAATTATATACAGTTAAACCTGTCTATAACGCCCCCTCTTGGGACACACCAAAATAGGGTGCTATAGACAGGTCACTTTTAATGTAAATCGCATTGTACTACGTATTTAAAATCGGGCGCTATAGAGAGGGAGGTGCTATTTAGAAGGGGCGCTACAGACAGATTTAACTGTATTTACAGTAGAACCTCCATGAGAGGACACTCATATTCTTCCATCTATACTGTTAACAAAATAAATTTGGCTCTTCAGCTTTTTAGAGCGATTTCTTCCCCCAAGGACAAGAAAACTGTACTATCTCATTGGCTTTCTGCGAGTGCCACAAGTTAATAGTTTTTGCCTCACTACCAATCTCATCTCTATGCCATAGTTCACTCCCAGGACTGCATATGACTTTGTTGAAGTCATTATGTGGCACTATATGACCCTAATGAAGAAAATATATAACTACAGTTAAACCTGTCTATAGCACTCCCTCTTGGGACTCACCAAAATAGGGTGCTATAGAGAGGGCGTGCAAAAGTACTTGGTGAAACCATTTGATAGCAAGACATTGTGTTGAAAAAACCCAAGTTGCCTCTAAATTTTTTATCTAGAATACAAAGAGTGTAATTTATTTTACTTTTTTTTTAAAGAAATAATAATTTATTTGGAAGAATCCAGATTTATATGTGATATATATATTTTAAAATAAGTCACAGTGTGATTTTTTTTTTAAAGGGAAGATAGAAATAATACTGTCAAAGAAGTACAGATTGCATATTACTTTGGTGGTTTATTTTGGATATCTATAAAGGGATGGAGCTGTGCAATCTCAGCAACTTGGTAAAAAAAAAAAAAAAAAACTGGTCAATCCTTAATTCATCTTTCTAAAGGATGAATGCTTTCTTTTAGAAGATTTGAAGAGGGCCTCTTGTTGTTGATCATCAAACTAATCGGACGGAAGAACATCTATTGAGATGAAAGTTGTGGAGGGAGTGAGGGGAAGAACTGTATGTGTAAAGAACTAAAGAGAAGCATTTAAGATGTGAGAATGATACTCTAGAACAGAGAGTATAAAGAAGAAAAAAAAATGGATAGAAAAAAATGCTGGTACAGTAGAACCTCCCTTTAGAGGATCCTTCTCCACAAAGGACAGTATTCATTTACAAAATTACCATTTTTACTATATAGCAACTCTCTGGTAAGAAGACACCTCTCTTTAAAGGACACTTTGGCTCTGCAATTAGGTGTTGTCCTTTACAGGGAGGTTCTACTGTACTTTTAATTGAGATTTGAAAAATAGTTTAAGTTATGTGGAAAAATTAGTAGTCAAATATTAAGGAAAAAAAATCATCTCCTGGTTGTGCAACTAAAAGTTTCATGTTTGCACTATCTATCAAAATGAACTATTATTGATTTTTAAAAATATATATTTTGAAATATTGACCAAAAATACTTTTATAAATCAAGGATAGCCACCATGTATGTACTTCAGGCTGTTGCACCTTGTCTTTTGGTGATTGTTTTCAGGCTTTACCCCATTCAATTGAAAATTTAGATATTTATTCCTCTTTTTCTTCTTATCTCTTCTAACCTATCATATAGGGGATTTGGTTTTAACAATTATTAGGTACAATTTGGATTATAGGTTAAAACACAAGGTAATCAAACCAAATCAATAGTGTATGACATTTAGGTAATAGAGTTGTTACCGAAATGTCACACACTATTGATTTGGATTAGGTCTTTTTACCATGTTTTTTCTGGTTTAACAAAAAAAAAAATCTTCTCCATTAGATATTTCATTTATATAGCGCATTGTGCTGTCCTGCAGTCATTAGATTCTGGTTTGGTCCTAAAGCTGCTATAAAATTGTGGCACACTTATTTGGTCTTGTTCCTTTTGTGGATTCAATGGGTTTATACATTGAGGGACCTTTTTTATGCCTTTTCCTGTATCCTTTACATGTCTTTTAAGTAGAACCTACCTCCCATGAGAGACTGCTTAAAAAGTCTATATTCCTGGTCTCTTATTGGAGGTAGAGTTACAATGGTGGATGCTCATGGCAGGTTTAAAATGTATAAGAATGGTGAGGTAGTAATCTAAGAAGTGTTGTAGTAATGGAGTGGTGTGTGTGGCAGTGAAAGATGGCACTCCAGCCAACATTTGTGTTGGACCAGTCCTACATGATAGGAATGCTGGCCCAACAGCAGGCCGTGGCAGCTGCCCAGATGGCTGCCGTACAGATGCAGCAGCAGCAACAGCAGCAGATGGAGGCCAACTCTGAGGAACGCCTGCAGGAGAAGGCCCGGCGCTGGCAGCAGCTCCAGTCCAAAAGGTATGCAGACAAGAGGAAGTTTGGGTTTGTTGACGCTCAGAAGGAAGACATGCCCCCAGAGCATCTGCGCAAGATCATCAGGGACCACGGGGACATGAGCAGCCGCAAGTACCGCCATGACAAGCGGGTTTACCTAGGCTCCCTCAAGTACATGCCTCACGCCGTACTGAAGCTGCTAGAGAACATGCCCATGCCCTGGGAACAGATCCGCGATGTCAAAGTGCTCTATCACATCACAGGGGCCATCACCTTCGTCAATGAGATCCCCTGGGTCATTGAGCCCTGCTACATTGCCCAATGGGGATCCATCTGGATCATGATGCGACGAGAGAAGAGGGACAGAAGACACTTTAAGAGGATGAGGTTCCCTCCCTTTGACGATGAAGAACCCCCCCTGGACTATGCAGACAACATCCTGGACGTGGAGCCCCTGGAAGCCATCCAGATGGAGTTGGATACAGATGAGGATGCCCAGGTGATGAAGTGGTTCTACGACCACAAGCCCCTGGTGGACACCAAGCATGTCAACGGCCCCACCTACCGCCACTGGAACCTGGCCCTGCCCCAGATGGCCACTCTGTACCGGATGGCCAACCAACTCATCACGGAGCTGGTGGACGAAAACTATTTTTACCTCTTTGACCTCAAGTCTTTCTTCACCGCGAAGGCTCTCAACATGGCTATCCCCGGGGGTCCCAAGTTTGAGCCCCTCATCAAGGACACCACAGCGGCTGATGAAGACTGGAATGAATTCAATGACATCAACAAGATCATTATCCGGCAGCCTGTCCGCACGGAGTACAGGATCGCCTTCCCCTACCTCTACAACAACCTCCCTCACTACGTCCACCTCTCCTGGTACCACGCCCCCAACGTGGTGTTCATAAAGACAGAAGACCCAGATCTCCCAGCCTTCTATTTCGACCCCCTCATCAACCCCATCTCGCAGAGACATGCTGTGAAGAACATTGACATCCTGCCTGAAGATGACGAGGAGTTTGAACTCCCGGAGTATGTGACCCCCCTCTTGATGAACAAGCCCCTGTACACAGACAACACAGCCAATGGTATCTCCCTCCTCTGGGCTCCCAGGCCCTTCAACCTGAGGTCCGGCCGGACTAGGAGGGCCCTCGATGTCCCACTGGTCAAGTCCTGGTACAGGGAGCACTGCCCGCCAGGAATGCCAGTCAAAGTGAGGGTCTCCTACCAGAAGCTTCTCAAGTACTACGTGCTCAATGCCCTGAAGCACAAGCCCCCCAAACCCCAGAAGAAGAGACAGCTCTTCCGATCCTTCAAGGCCACCAAGTTCTTCCAGACTACCACCATTGACTGGGTGGAGGCAGGGCTCCAGGTGTGCAAGCAAGGCTACAACATGCTCAACCTTCTCATTCACCGCAAGAACCTCAACTACCTCCACCTTGATTACAACTTCAACCTGAAGCCTGTCAAGACCCTCACCACGAAGGAAAGGAAAAAGTCAAGGTTCGGGAATGCCTTCCATCTCTGCCGTGAGATCCTCCGCCTCACAAAGCTGATAGTGGACAGCCACGTGCAGTACAGGCTCAACAACGTCGATGCCTACCAGCTGGCTGATGGCCTCCAGTACATCTTTGCCCATGTTGGCCAGCTCACCGGGATGTACCGGTACAAGTACAAGCTGATGAGGCAGATTCGTATGAACAAGGATCTCAAGCATGTCATTTACTACCGTTTCAACACGGGTTCTGTGGGCAAGGGACCCGGCTGTGGATTCTGGGCTCCTGGCTGGAGGGTTTGGCTCTTCTTCCTGCGAGGAGTCACCCCCCTGCTGGAGCGCTGGCTGGGCAACCTTCTCTCCCGCCAGTTCGAGGGCCGGCACTCCAAGGGTGTGGCCAAGACTGTCACCAAGCAGCGGGTGGAGAGCCACTTTGACCTGGAGTTGCGAGCCTCTGTCATGCACGACATCCTGGACATGATGCCAGAGGGCATCAAGCACAACAAGGCTAGGACCATCCTCCAGCACCTGAGTGAAGCCTGGAGATGCTGGAAGGCCAACACCCCGTGGAAGGTCCCCAACCTCCCCCTGCCCATTGAGAACATGATCCTCAGATTTGTGAAGATGAAGGCTGACTGGTGGACCAATACGGCTCACTACAACAGGGAGAGAATCCGCAGAGGAGCCACTGTGGACAAGACTGTCTGCAAGAAGAATCTGGGGAGACTGACCCGTCTCTACCTGAAGCAAGAGCAGGAGAGACAGCACAACTACCTGAAGGACGGCCCCTACATCAGTGCGGAGGAAGCTGTGGCCATCTACACCACCACGGTGCACTGGCTGGAGAGCCGCAGGTTCTCCCCCATCCCATTCCCTCCCCTCTCCTACAAGCATGACACCAAGCAGCTCATTCTGGCCCTGGAGAGACTCAAGGAGGCCTACAGTGTCAAGAGCCGTCTGAATCAGAACCAGAGGGAAGAGCTTGGTCTGATTGAACAAGCCTATGACAACCCCCACGAAGCCCTGTCCAGGATCAAGCGTCATCTCCTTACCCAGAGATCCTTCAAGGAGGTCAAGATTGAGTTCATGGACCTCTACAGCCACCTGATCCCTGTGTATGAGGTGGAGCCACTGGAGAAGATCACAGATGCCTACTTGGACCAGTACCTGTGGTACGAGGCAGACAAGCGCAGGCTGTTCCCACCCTGGATCAAGCCTGCAGACTCTGAGCCACCTCCCCTGCTGGTGTACAAGTGGTGCCAGGGCATCAACAACCTCCAGGACGTGTGGGACACCAATGAGGGAGAGTGCACTGTCATGTGCGAGACCAAGTTTGAGAAAATGTACGAGAAGATGGACCTAACCCTGCTCAACAGGCTTCTCCGGCTCATCGTGGACCACAACATTGCCGACTACATGACAGCCAAGAACAACGTCTCCATCAACTACAAGGACATGAACCACGTCAATTCCTACGGGATTGTGAGGGGGCTCCAGTTCTCCTCCTTCATTGTTCAGTACTACGGACTGGTGTTGGACCTCTTGGTCCTGGGACTCCAGAGAGCCAGCCAGATGGCGGGACCCCCGCAGATGCCCAATGACTTCCTCACATTCCAGGATGTGGCCTCTGAGATCTGCCATCCCATCCGCCTCTACTCCCGGTACATCGACCGCATCCACATCTGCTTCCGGTTCACAGCAGAGGAGGCCAGGGATCTGATCCAGCGCTACCTCACCGAGCACCCCGACCCCAACAACGAGAACATTGTGGGGTACAACAACAAGAAGTGCTGGCCCAGAGATGCCAGGATGAGATTGATGAAGCATGACGTCAACCTGGGCAGAGCCGTGTTCTGGGACATCAAGAACAGACTCCCCAGGTCTGTGACCACCATCAACTGGGAGAGCAGCTTTGTATCCGTCTACAGCAAGGACAACCCCAACCTGCTGTTCAACATGTGTGGGTTTGAGTGCCGCATCCTGCCCAAGTGCCGCATGACCCACGAGGAGTTCACCCACAAGGATGGGGTGTGGAATCTCCAGAATGAAGTGACTAAAGAGAGGACAGCCCAGTGCTTCCTCCGTGTGGATGATGAATCCCTGCAGAGGTTCCACAATAGGGTCCGCCAGATCTTGATGGCTTCTGGCTCCACCACCTTCACCAAGATTGTCAACAAGTGGAACACGGCCCTCATTGGCCTCATGACCTATTTCAGGGAGTCCGCTGTCAACACCCAGGAACTCCTGGACCTCCTGGTCAAGTGCGAGAACAAGATCCAGACCAGGATCAAGATCGGCCTCAACTCCAAGATGCCTTCCCGTTTCCCCCCAGTGGTGTTCTACACTCCCAAGGAACTGGGAGGCCTTGGCATGCTCTCCATGGGGCATGTCCTCATCCCTCAGTCCGACCTCCGCTGGTCCAAGCAGACTGATGTGGGCATCACCCACTTCAGGTCCGGCATGTCCCACGATGAGGACCAGGTCATTCCTAACCTGTACCGCTACATCCAGCCCTGGGAGAGTGAGTTCATAGACTCCCAGAGGGTGTGGGCAGAGTATGCCCTCAAGAGACAAGAGGCTCTCGCCCAGAACAGGAGGCTGACCTTGGAAGATCTGGAAGACAGCTGGGACAGAGGTATTCCCCGTATCAACACCCTCTTCCAGAAGGACAGACACACTCTAGCGTACGACAAGGGCTGGAGGGTGCGCACAGACTTTAAGCAGTACCAGGTGCTGAAGCAGAACCCCTTCTGGTGGACCCACCAGAGGCACGACGGCAAGCTCTGGAACCTCAACAACTACAGAACAGACATGATCCAAGCCCTGGGAGGAGTTGAGGGAATCTTGGAACACACCCTCTTCAAGGGAACCTACTTCCCAACTTGGGAGGGTCTCTTCTGGGAGAAGGCCAGCGGCTTCGAGGAGTCCATGAAGTACAAGAAGCTGACCAATGCCCAGCGCTCTGGTCTAAACCAGATCCCCAACAGAAGGTTCACCCTCTGGTGGTCCCCTACCATCAACAGGGCCAATGTCTACGTGGGTTTCCAAGTGCAGCTGGACCTCACAGGAATCTTCATGCACGGCAAGATCCCCACCCTGAAGATCTCCCTGATCCAAATCTTCAGGGCTCACTTGTGGCAGAAGGTCCACGAGTCCATTGTCATGGACCTCTGTCAAGTGTTTGACCAGGAACTGGATGCCCTAGAGATTGAGACAGTACAAAAGGAAACCATCCACCCGCGCAAATCTTACAAGATGAACAGCTCCTGCGCAGACATCCTCCTCTTTGCCGCCTACAAGTGGAGTGTCTCCAGGCCCTCCCTGCTGGCTGACAGCAAAGACACCATGGATGGCACCACCACCCAGAAGTACTGGATAGATGTCCAGCTCCGGTGGGGAGACTATGACTCCCATGATATTGAGAGATATGCCAGAGCCAAGTTCCTGGACTACACCACAGACAACATGAGCATCTACCCGTCCCCCACAGGAGTGCTGATTGCCATAGACCTGGCCTACAACCTCCACTCTGCCTACGGACACTGGTTCCCTGGCTGCAAGGTCCTCATCCAGCAAGCCATGGCCAAGATCATGAAGGCCAACCCTGCCCTCTATGTGCTGAGGGAACGTATCAGGAAAGGTCTCCAGCTCTATTCATCCGAACCCACTGAGCCCTACCTGTCATCCCAGAACTACGGAGAGCTCTTCTCCAACCAGATCATCTGGTTTGTGGATGACACCAATGTGTACCGTGTGACCATCCACAAGACCTTTGAAGGCAATCTGACCACCAAGCCTATCAATGGGGCCATCTTCATCTTCAACCCCAGGACTGGACAGCTCTTCCTGAAGATCATCCACACCTCTGTGTGGGCAGGACAGAAGCGTCTGGGCCAGCTGGCCAAGTGGAAGACTGCTGAGGAAGTGGCAGCCCTGATCAGATCCCTGCCTGTGGAGGAACAGCCCAAACAGATCATTGTGACCAGGAAGGGCATGTTGGATCCCCTTGAGGTGCATCTGCTGGATTTCCCCAACATTGTGATCAAGGGCAGTGAGCTGCAGCTCCCCTTCCAGGCCTGCCTGAAGGTGGAGAAGTTTGGAGATCTCATCCTGAAGGCCACAGAGCCCCAGATGGTGCTCTTCAACCTCTACGATGACTGGCTCAAGACCATCTCCTCCTACACCGCCTTCTCCAGGCTCATCCTGATCTTGAGAGCTCTCCATGTCAACAACGAGAGGACCAAGGTAATCTTGAAGCCGGACAAGACCACCATTACAGAAGTCCATCATATCTGGCCCACCCTGACGGATGAGGAATGGATCAAGGTGGAGGTGTCCCTCAAGGACCTCATCCTGGCCGACTATGGCAAGAAGAACAACGTCAACGTGGCCTCTCTCACCCAGAGTGAGATCCGAGACATCATCCTGGGTATGGAGATCTCTGCCCCCTCCGCCCAGAGACAGCAGATCGCTGAGATTGAGAAGCAGACCAAGGAGCAATCCCAACTGACAGAAACTACAACCAGAACAGTCAACAAACACGGTGATGAGATCATCACCTCAACCACCAGCAACTACGAAACCCAGACCTTTGCCTCCAAGACGGAGTGGCGTGTGAGAGCCATTTCAGCCACCAACCTGTACTTGAGAACCAACCACATCTACGTCTCCTCAGATGACATCAAGGAGACAGGCTACACCTACATCCTACCTGAGAACATCCTCAAGAAGTTCATCACCATCTCTGACCTAAGGACCCAGATCTCTGGTTACCTGTACGGCATCTCCCCCAGTGAGAACCCCCAGGTGAAGGAGATCCGGTGTATCGTGATGGCCCCTCAGTGGGGCACCCACCAGACCATCCACCTACCCAACCTGCTGCCGGGCCATGAGTACCTGAGTGAGATGGAGGCCCTGGGGTGGATCCACACCCAGCCCAACGAGCAGCCCCAACTCTCCCCCCAAGATGTCACCACACATGCCAAGGTCATGACCAACAACCCCAACCTCTGGGATGGTGAGAAGACCATCGTCATCACCTGCAGTTTCACCCCAGGCTCCTGCTCCCTCACAGCCTACAAACTCACCCCCAGCGGCTACGAGTGGGGCAGACAGAACACAGACAGGGGCAACAACCCCAAGGGCTACCTCCCCTCCCACTACGAGAGAGTCCAGCTCCTCCTCTCTGACCGTTTCCTGGGCTTCTTCATGGTACCAGCTCAGGGATCCTGGAACTTCAACTTCATGGGGGTGAAACACAACCCCAGCATGAAATATGAGCTCCACCTCTCCGATCCCAAGGAGTTCTACCACGAGATCCACCGGCCGTCCCACTTCCTCAACTTCAGCAATGCTGAGGATCCAGAGACCATGGCCACTGATAGAGAAGATCATTATGCTTGAAACATCTGTATATTCTACAGCCATTACTCTCTTTCTTTCTTTATATTTTTTTCTGTCTTATACATTTGGATATCATGTATCATACCAGAGTGTTTCTTTGAAAATAAAAATAAATATTCATTCTCTATTTTGTGTTTTTATTTACCCCATTTTTAAGAAATGAGTGCACAATTTTAGTCTTCTTTTTATGTATAAATATAATGTACACCCCCGTTTTTTAAACAATACACAAAGAGATGGTAAAATTTAAGTTATGCAAATAACTGCTTTTCACATATGTAAATATGTGGTGCGCTTATAGTAAAAGCAGTCGTCAACCTCTACCCACCATGATTATCATGGCCTGTACCACGTGTACTAGGGATAAGCAAAAAAAAAAAACAATATGCTAAGCAAATATAAACCTAATGAAGATATAAATGCCGCATTAGTGAAATATACACTCATGGTCAAAACTTAAGGAAGTTGTACCTTTTAGCATGTATATCAGGATTCAGACAATAACTTTGAAAGACATTACAGTGACCTTTATCATATACACGAGATAACAAAGTGTGAACAAAATTGCCTCTGTCTCTTTAAAAAAATATAGACGATCTGCAACATCAAAGACTTTCCACTTCCTTAAGTTTTGTCCCTGAGTATATTTTGATTACTTTTATTTGGATATGTTCATTTTAACAAAAATCTTATATATTTTACTCTTCTTTACAAGGTAATAAGCCAAATCCAAATAAATTAATAGTATGTGACGTTTCGGTAACAGTGTTGTTACCATCATCAGACAAAAGAATAAAAAATAATAACAATTTTAAAAACATTTAAAAAATTCTTTTGTCTGATGATGGTAACAACATAACTGAAATGTCACACACTATTAATTTATTTGGATTTGGTCTTATTTTCCTGTATCTATAATCCAAATTATCGTCTGCCAAGACACGCATCTATAGCTACTTACTCGGCGTGGAACTGAGGAGTGTTCAAGAAGACCTTGTCTGGAGGAGAACTCTCTCAAGGTGGGGAAACCTTGCTGAAGAAATGTGTACACATACACAACTATTCCCCTACATTTTATCTACCCTTTATTTACTATCTTATT
This sequence comes from Cordylochernes scorpioides, assembly GCA_030710605.1. Classification (NCBI taxonomy): domain Eukaryota; kingdom Metazoa; phylum Arthropoda; class Arachnida; order Pseudoscorpiones; family Chernetidae; genus Cordylochernes; species Cordylochernes scorpioides. The sequence goes on from CP092870.1 coordinate 98,436,479, forward strand.
ATATATGTTTTCCATCTTTGTAAAAATTGATTAGAGAAGAATCAATAATTGTTTAAATTGTCCAAAAAAAAAAAAATTGTCTATAATCCAAATTGTGCTTCACTATTCTCTTCCTTATCTCTTGGGGCTTAAAAATTCAGCAACTTCATGAGTTGATGGTTAAATGTACTGTATGTATGTATACATCTCTCTTCTGTTGTTCAAAGAACATTAACCACATTCTATGGCAGTCCAGCTTAGCTTTCACTGAGGTCATTCCTAACATGGACAATTGACAATTAAAATAATCTTATTGACATCTTGTCAATACATGCAAAGTGCACAGTCTGCACTATTTAAAAAAAAAAAGATAATATGGATTATATACACTATGTACAATGAATATGGCGCCTCTGCCAGCGCTGCAGAGTTTGGTAAAGAATCGCCAGTGGGTCTCCAGCGACACCACACATTTTGGGATCTACGAAGAATACGTAGATAACGTACTTCGCCGCTGAGGAGATGGTGATGGCGTGGTCCTCGAGACCAACTGGTCTATGGAGGACAGACATCAATGTTGCTGTGACCCTGAAAACAGCTGCATGAGCAGGTGTTGGTTGATTGTGCTTACCTTTAGTGACTGTACATAATTTTGCCATTCCCTCTGTATCCTCATTGAGTTTCTGTAACTTTTTATTTAATTTATAATTGATATAAAACACAATTTGGATTATAACTACAAGAAAATAAGACCTAAACCAAATTAAATAATAGTGTGCGACGTTTCAGTAACAGCATTGTTACCATTATCATATTCTTTTGTCTGATGATGGTAACAATGCTTATACCGAAATGTCACATACTATTATTTTCTTGTAGTTAATTTATAGATCTTACCTCAGTCCACCACACTGTAGGACTGCTTGTCACATGTGTAGACATGGTGCACTTACAGTAAAAGCAGTCGCCTACTTCTACCCACCATGATTATCATGGCCTGTACCATGTGTACTAGGGATAAGCAAAAAACACTGTTGGAGATTGTTGTACCTAGAAGGTCACATCTTCTTTATCAATAACCTGAGTCTCAAGTTTACGGAGATGGCCAATAGATGACATCTAGTTTTGACATCTGGGTCTTCGACCGCTATGACCCAGGTTTGATTCCTGCATTGGTCACTTTTTTTCTGATTTAAAAAAATTAATACTTAAATGGCCCCCCCCATTCTTGCAAAAGTCCAACCCCAACAGTGAGTGCAAGTAACCAAATGGGGCTCTGGCATATTTGTAAGTGTAAAGTCGAACTGCTTCCCACATGTGTAGACATGAGGTGCACTTATAGTAAAAGCAGTTGCCTTCTTCTACCCACCATGATTATCATGGCCTGTACCATGAGTACTAGGGATAAGAAAAAAAAAGTTTTGACATCTGTTTTGATGGGAACTGTAGAGAGATAGGTATGAAGGAGAGAGATTCAACTAAAATTTTTGACAACAGATAGTGCTGAGTATACTTAAAGTAAACAAAAATATGGTTGAACCAAAACATCTTGAAAAAGTAATGGCGATTCACCCTACTTCTGTTGACATTGCATTTTTGCCAGTTAGTCATTGCAAGAACCCAGCTAAAAGTATGTTATTGTTGTTTCTTATTCCCTTGTGTAAAGATTACAAGAATTCCATTTGATCTCATGGAATGGGATGTATGGGTGCAGCTTTCGTTGATCATGGCACCATGATCCAGGCACACTTCGGTGAAAGTCTGACTTTGCCTGTAAGCTAAACGTATACATATAGAAAGTAACAAATATATTGATAGTTGTCTAGAAGTACACAAGAATATAGATATCTAAAAAGCACATGTGCTTCTTGTCAGAATATGCTCTCATTATTTTTTATATATCTTAAACACAAGGTAATAAGACAAAATAAATAAATAGTGTGTGATGTTTCAGTAAAACAGCATTGTTACCATTTTCAGACAAAAGTACTGAAGTACGTGTTTATAATCCAAATTGTGCAATATCACTTTTATATATCTTGTTATAACAGCCTTGGTGAGAAACCAGATGTTCAATTTTAAGTACCCATTGTTATAACTTTGACTATAACAACATTTAATTATAGCCTAAGTGATGCTATAGCAAGGCACAAGAACAGATACAGTTTAATCTTGTCATAACAGCCTTGGTTACAATCCTGACGTCCAATATTTTGGCAATTGGCTATAACAACAAAAAATCATAGCCCAAGTGATGTTATAGCAATGTTACTTTGTATAGAGTAACTTAATAAATTTATGGAAAACATGAGAGAGATATTTATACTCAGGTTCCTGGAGCGCAGAACGCCAACTACCCCTTAGAAACATAAGGTACATAAACAGTAAAGACTGAATGCATATAAAATTCGGTTCATATTTATTTTTTATGCATTTTAATGGGGAGATGTGCTAAATTCTGGATATATCTGCCCTCAATCTTTCATTATATATTGTAAAAAAGTGTAGGAGAGGATGGTATTCTTATTCAAAAGGGACCCTTCTCTCTTTTAATGAATGCATTTAAAAAAGTATTTGTTCTCTGCTCAGATTTCAAATAAACTGAATAGGCCAAAGCACTATTTTTGGTCAACTATAACAAAAGTCTAATATATATGCAATGCATTAGCGCGCCATCTGTTGTGAAAATTCTAAACTATTATAGAAGCGTATGATTCTTTTAAAAATTAAACAATTTCTACTGCCCTTACTGCAGTGAAAAAATTAATGGAAGGGCCTTGCCTATGAGTGGTGAACCCTCCTGGCGGTTTCGCCAGTTTAATCTACCATTAAATAAATTAAACTGGCGAAACCGCCTGGGGGTTCACCACTGATGAGCAAGGCCCTTCCATCAATTTTTCCATTGCAGTAAAGGCAGTAGAAATTGTTTAATTTTTAAAAGAATCACACACGTCTATAATAGTTTCCAACTAATATATATGTAGCAACATAAGTCAATGTACACATTTTCATATGCATACTTATTATAAATAGTGTAAAGTCCCAAATGTATATAAAACTTCAAAGTGCCATCTTGTGGCCCCCCATCATGTAATCACAAAAAAAAAAAAGACAATAAAGTTATAAAAAGAGAGTCCAGCCACCACACCCAGGCAAGACGAGGTCCAGTTCATTGAGATTATGTCATTTCCTCCCTGGGAACTTCTACAAGTCATTAGTGAGTTTTACCAGCCGCCAGACAACACAACCCCCTGGACCTTGTCGCGTCTATGGCTCTGGCCTCTATCTTAGGCGCCATCCAACCTGCCTGGTCCTTTGTGTTACCCATAGATGCCTGTAACCAACTTAGCCCCATGACTGTTAGTGCTGGTGGAACGACATTTACATAGTACAGTGGTACCTCGACATACGAGCGCCCTTCATTTATTTTGATAACAATGGAGATCGGAAGAAAGTTTGTAAAAAGTCAAGTGCTAAGAAAAAGATGATGAGTATTGAATTAAAACGTGAAATTATAGAAAAACATGAGCAAGGTGTTCGAGTTGTTGACCTGTCGAGGCAGTATGGCCAGTAATTCAAGATACGAGTAAGGTTGCGGAACAAATTAAACTCGTATGTCGAGGTACCACTGCACTACTATATACGCCCTCCCTCCTGTATACATCTTATAAATTGTAACTGTCAGGAACTGGGTTATGTTTAATTTTCTATATACAGTTAAACCTGTCTATAGCGTCCCCTCTTGGGACTCTCCAAAATAGGGTGCTATAGAGAGGGGGTGCTATAAACAGGTCTGTTTTAATGTAAAATGTTTACATTTTTATGTTTAAAATCAGGCGCTATAGAGAGAAAGGCGCTAAGGCGCTATAGACAGGTTTAACTATACCATATTTTCAGGATGTGACCCTCATTAATGCAGGGGTGGCTTTGATTTCATATCATCCAACACAAGAGGTGATATAAAATCAACTTAATTTTCCAAAGGAGTATTTTAGCTGGTGAAGTTGTATGGGAATTTTTGAGGCCAGAATACACTCAGAATGACTTCTAGTGTGTATGAAGAGTCTAATTATATGCACATCTGCCTTCACATGTAAAAATCTTTTACTTTTCTCTTACAAGAAATTCCATGTGAATAATTGCATAATGTGTATATTTCTCTCAGCTCTTCGAGGATTAGCATCCTTAAATAATTTGAGGACATTAAAGGCTAGCACACTATTGTTTCTGTTCAGACTTCATGTAATGGTCTTAGAGTTAGTTTTATGACATCTCTTTAAACATTATTTTTTATTTATGGAAATTTAGACTTATAGCCCACATATATTTACATTTACCGATGCCTTTTTATTTGGATAATTTTCATCAACACATCAGTCATATTTCCTGGAAAGGACACATTTGTTGATCATATTGATTGTACTTTTAACAAGCCAAAATGGCTGATGGGCTCTGGTTTCAGAGGCATTTTCAGCTAGACTGCACGATTTCCATTATCATGGATGATGAGCCAACATAGCTAGGTTTATTTGCAGGAATATTTTTTAAATAATAAAAAAAAAATGGTCTTACCTCACAAATAATCTTCGCCAACATTACTTGACTCGCTCCGCGAAATCACCTTAGTCTTAAATACTGTTTATTTAGAGGATCATTATTGATAGCACTGACAAAGTAGGGTTTTTTTTTGGTCAGATCCTTTTTGTCTAAAAGGTCAAATGGCCTTTCTTAACACAGGATCAAAATCTCTAGTACAAACTATCACAGGTTTATAAGTCTTCTGAAAAGGGGGTAGCCCATTCTAGGGTGCGGGCTCGTCCAACTCATGCTCATGGATTTACAAAGATCAACAGCTAAATTTAATTCCTGTTTTGACAGATATTGTTTACTACCAGTTGGCTTGTCGATATATTCTCCCGATAAAAGATTATCTCTTCTTACAAAATATCTCTTCCTCTATTTGAATAAGCGCCTTTCTATGGGTACTAAATTTATTTAGAATAGTTTAAAATGAAATTAAATGAATTTTTGTCTATACTTTCAATTTATATATTTAATTTTCTATTTGTGATTCACAGTTGATAAAGCACAATTTGGATTAGGTCTTATTTTCTTTTATTATGTGATTTACAAAAAAATATGCCTTGAGAGTTTATATTTGGTTCCAATCAAAAAGGCTCTCGCAAAACAGGTTGACTCCTAAGACATGTTAAATAAAATTGGTTGACAATAAATATACAACTATTATTTATTATGAAAATGCATTGATGCGCTCTTAATATGAATATTCAACACTTTTATAGCCTTTAAGGGATTGAAAAATTTAGGCAGGGTCAGATGCCTAAGAAAAATAAATTAATGGAAAACAATCATTTCCCAATAAAAATAAGACACATATCTGCTAAGACAGGTTTTTCTGTAGTTGTTTAATAAGTAAAAATATTTATGACTTGTTAGATTTTATTTATATATAGGGTTAAGTGTTAAACATGTCAATTACTAATCAGTACTACCAAAATATCCATATTCTATTATAAATCGATAGAATAAATAGCTGATATTTATATTTGATAGCTTGATACTTGTCTTATCATTAATGATTCCCTCTGTTAGAGAGAGAGCAGTTGCATTTCAAAAATTGAGAGAAAAAAAAAAAAACTCAACAAAAAATATCCTTTACTTTAAGAAATCCAAGTTTAAATTATATGGAATTTTATCATATAGATTTTATCTTATAAATTCTTTTAATTTTTAATAATAAAAAATCATTTTTAAAATTGGAAAAAAATATATTCGGTAAATTTTAAAAAATGACCAAACACTAGATGTAAATAAACAACTCGACTCATATTTTTATTTATTAAATGTTTTGATTCTTTAGATGTTAGAATATTTAATTATAATTACTTAGAATATTTTAATTATCCAAATATGGATTTTTGTCATAATTCAGAACAGTTGATTAATAGTGTTAATACAATAGCAGATTTTATTATCAAACATATACAAATTGTCAACGCACACATGGTCGATTTTATTACAAGAGATCATTGGAGTTTAATTGACCCAAACATTCAACAAGAACTACTCTCACTACCCGAAGAAGATCTTTCAAAAATATGTGATGATGAATTCATTGAAACTGTTAAAAAGTAGGTGATATCGTTTGACATTTAATTAATCATTCAATCTTGATAATCGAGGATTGAAATTATTTTAACGCTAGTTTTTTCATAAATAATTAGTTAGAAAAGACTTGGATTGACACAAGCTTTCTGAAAGAGTTTTACCAACCCTAATTTCACATCAAGTGTTGATAAGCCAGTATGAGGTTTCAGTTATTCAGTAAACTTGTCATGAGACAATTGACAGATTAACGAATGTAAGAATTTTAAGTTAGAATCACGTTAGGGCACAGAAACTTCTGATTTCCATTGAAAATGCACCTATAGGACCCAACTTAAGGAAACATAGCTATTAAAACAACAATTCCAAATAAATAAATAGTGTGTGATATTTCAGTAACAGCGAGTTTGGTTGACATATATTTGAATTTTTTACTGTTGCGTGTGTGACAGTCTATTGTTCCAATTGAACAATATACAGTGAGACTTTGCTATAGCTCTCCAACTTGGTTATGCAACTCATAATTCCATCAGAGCATAGGAAGAATAGCAAACCAGTTCTAGTTAAGAATGTCTTCATTTGTTATTTAAGAACATGCTGTGATATTTATTCTTTTGTCTGAAGATGGTAATAATACTGTTACATAAATGTCACACACTATTAATTTATTTGGAATAGGTCTTATTTTCTTGTAGCTATAATCTATAATCCAAATTGTGCTTTATCATTTTTGATAGACTTCAATTGACCTAAGTTTCCATGTGTGTTTCAAGTCCCATTAGTTTCAACTGAGGTTATAATATCCTAAAATATATATCTTGGTCCCAAGTCTCTTCTTTCTTATCTCGTTGGGTGAAGTAGAATGCATCTGCCTTTGTCATTAAGACTGGGAGCACTACTCAATGGCAGGCCGACTTAGCTCCAAAAGAAATGGCCGCCTCTGACATGAGGAACAGACGCCATGTGCAGCCGCTCCTAACATGGAGTACAAACGCTGCTCATCCTGGATTAGGAGCCCTTACAGGGTACTATCAGCCAGGCCAGCTGAGCCCAGGTTTTTTAATGAGCTTGTTACTGCTC